>VXBC01006000.1:0-22543 GCA_013399945.1 Ploceus nigricollis | reverse complement strand
CAGCGAAAGGGGCCCCGGGCGCGCCCTCAGCGGGGCTGGAGCCTCCCGGGGGAGCCGAGCTGCCCCCACCGCCCCTCAGGACCCGGCTGGGTGCCTGCAGCTCCTTTGCATCTTTCCTCCGCCGCTTACGTAACTGGTTTGGGTTTGTTTGGGGGTTTTTCCCCCCTCTTCTCCCTCCTTTTTCCCCCCGGCGCTGCCGTTGGCTGCGGGAATGTTTGGGATACTTTGGTTCTCCAGGTGGATTCCTGGGCTGGAGGCTCAACTCTGCTCGTGTGGGAGGGATGTTTTGCTGTTGCTTTTCCAGCTTTGAGCTTTTCTCGAATTTTACCTTCGCTGCTCCTCTCCGGGGAGGCTGAGGAGGTGCAGGTCGGCATTCGGAGCTCTCGGTCCCTCCGAGTTGCCCGCTGAGCCGCGTGTTCCGGGAGCCGAGGCAGCAGCACCGGGGCCGTTTTCCAAGAGAGCGGGCAGACTTTTCAAATACAAAGTCGTCTCACCGCCTCACGTTCGCTTCTTGTGAGCGCTCTTGAGGAGCAGTACACAGGGTTAAACGAAATAGTTCTGAAGACGGTGCGACACAGGAGGTTTCGGGAGGGGATTTGTTTGCAGCGAGAGGTTAGTCTGAGTCAAGTGGCTGAAACTTTGTTGTAGGGTAGATAAGCTTGTGCAGGTGCCCCAGGACGAGGGGAGGTGACAGCTGTCTCCGACGGTCACCAGCTTCAGTGCCGAGGGATTCATCAGCTACATGAGCTATGGGTGGGAGGAGAACCCCCCCAGCCTGGTGAGGGAATCCCTTGTCCCAGAAGCTAAGCCAGTACCTCAGGATCATCTTTTCGTCTGCCCTGTGCTGCTGCACCCTGGGGAGCACAGGAACACGGGGATGCCATGAGGTGTCCATGTTTATGGGGAACTGCAGCTCCCGGCTGAGGAATGCTATGCCATGGGATTCTCCTTCTGGTTTTGCCCCCACCCCAACAGGACCTGTCATTGTTGCCTTGTCTCGCCTGTGATTTCCATGCTCTGAACAGTGACCTCGATTGCTCGGAGGAAGCAACACCCGCTGTTACATAAACTGTGGAGGGCGAGCGCTCTAGGAAGGGAGACTCCACTGAGCCATCAGCTGGTTCTGATCTGTTCTGGATGGGCAGAGGGGAAGTTGTGGGGTGATCTGGCAATAGCCTTGCAGCTGGCACGGTGTGTGCTCCCTGCTCTCCTGCACGCACGCTCCTCCCCGGTGTTGGAGCAGCCTGCCAGATGCATGGCCCTGAACTGGGAGGGATTTTCTTGCCACACAGTTTGGGCAGCCCGGGTGCAGTGTGGGAGCACATGTGAACTGCTTCTGCAGGACCCCATGCCCTCTCCACGGTACCATGGCTGCCCAGGATATGACCTTGATCCTGTTCTGAGCACAGCTGTCTTGCTGAATTACACCCAGCTCCTCACTGGGGCCAGAGAGAGCTCCTGAACTGGTGAAGAAGTGTCTTGGGTCCCAGGGCATTGAGCGTCCCAGGAAGTTTAGAGGGCGATAGAGGGTGACGGTTTATCCTTGCACAGGAGAAGAGTGTGAGGCAGGCTGACCCACTCCCATGGGCTGCAGAGAGCTTTGGCTAAACCTTCCCAGCTCCGTTCCTTGTGTGCTGCCACCGGGAAAGGAGAGGGGGAGACGTCGTGTGCCCCAAGCCCCGTGTGCTGCCCTTAGGCAGGACGTGGTGTGTGTGGCCCCAGGAGGGCAGGGAAGGAGCTGTGCCCTGTCCCGCTCCGGGGGCAGCACCATCGGGAGGTTTCCTCCACAGGTTCTTCCCTCTCCATTTAACATAAGGATGAGCCAAGTCCCTCCAGGACTAAATATAGTCAAAGTATTCGTTCTTCAGCACAGATACAAAAGCTGTCGCGACGGAGCTGGGAGGTAAATGGCCTTTGGGGGCTGACTCTGCTCTTCCCTCTGCAGGTCCCGGGCTGCCGTGCCGGGGCTCGGCCGTGCACGGGGCTCCCCAGCGTGCCTGCAGTGCCGTCACCAAGAGGAATGCCGAAACGAAGGGGCTAATGAGCACCAGAGAGGGAGGATCTATAACTTCCAGATGGCAACGAGCCTGTAATCCCTTTGGGATGAATTAGGGACTCGTCAGCGCAGCAGAGCCTGCTGAAGGGAGCAAAGCACAACACTTCTGGCTCCAGGAGTGCTGTGAGAGGCTGAGGGCATCCCAATGCTGCCAGTGCTGGACACCCTGCTCCGAGCTGCCTGGCTTTGTCTCACAGAGCTCCGGTGCTGCTGGGAGCCTGTCCCTGACCACTGAAGTATTTTTAAACTGATTGCATGTTCTCCAACCAAACCCCATCTGGGTCCTGCTCCTCCTGATGCAGAAATGGACTTCTGCCCTTAGCAGAAAGACTTTTTCCTTCTTGTTTTTATGCCCTGTGGGATTGTAAAGTGTCTTTCTTCCTGGATTTCATCTCTCATCAAAGTGTGTTTTGAGGAATTAGGGACTTATTCCCATGGCTTTATAAACCTCCGGGATCTGAGGGTTTCTACGTTGCCGCTGCTCCCACCTGCCTGCGATGGGGCGCGAGCAGGAGCTGATCCAGGCCGTGAAGAATGGGGATGTACCTGGCGTGCAGAAACTGGTGGCCAAGATCAAGGCGTCCAAGAGCAGTGAGTACCTGAGCAGAGAGCCATGGGCTCCCTCCCCCTGGCTAGGCACTCCTGCCAGTCCCGGGGTGTAAGTGTCAGTGCTGGCCAAGCCAGGGTGCAAGTGCTGGCTCTGACCCCCGGCACATGAGTTATGCTGCAGCCGGAGGCGGGAGTGCAAGCACAGCCCGTGCGGATGAATGACTGGGCTGTAAGCAATCCTACAGCTGAGCTGGGTTTCCCCTTGGGCTCGGGGCCAGGGGCCCTGGAGTGTGGGCCACTGAGCAAGGATGGGTGAAGGGAAGCAGCCGTGGCAGGGGGAAGTGAACCGCTTTGGGGGGGACGCTGCTACAAAGGGTCTTTAGCGGTTGCTGCTCACTCCCAGCCGTATTTATCTTGTGAAAAATTATCATCCCAGCCAGTCGACTGGAACCAATCGTCAAGCCTTGAATTTCAGTCTGGTAATGTTTAACCCTTCAGCAGGGCTGTTTTCTTGCCTGTGCTCTCAGAAAGGTCAGCAGCAAGCAGAGCTTGGAGTGAACAGAGGGCTCAGGGGGGTCCCCAAGGGCACTGGGGTCCTACAAACGCTGCATGGCATCTGGAGGAGATGGGGAGGGTAGAAAGGTGGATGAGATTGTGGCCAGTGCCACGTAGCCCATGTATAGAGCTGAGCTCCTGGTTGTTTCTCCTGACAGACCAGGAGAAGGAAACTAGGAAAAGTAAATAAAAGGGCTCTCAATGCCATGGGGGAAGGTGCACCCTGTCTGCCCAGGCTGTGNGAAAGCTGAAGGGGAATAAGCTGTCCGGAGGAGGGAGAGAGGAGACACAGGCAGGAGAAGCTTTAAGGCTTCTTAGGAGCAGCTCAGGGCAGAGAGCCTGGCGCAGAAAAACCCAAGTTAGGCTGAGGATTATAAACGTGAGGAGGGGATCAGCTCCCCTGGGTCGTCTACTGGAAAGCTTTGACTGGAGCCAGAACTTTGCAAATCTCAGCTGCTGGGCTTTCAGAAGGGCTAGGAGCCACCTCCTCCACCAGAACAGGGGCATCTGGTGCCCCTTCCCTGGGTGAAGGTACTGGCTGCCATTGCCTCTGCTGCTCAGGGACTGTGCCTGTACAGGGTCCCTGAGCTGAACAAGAGCAGTCTGTCCATGTGGATGGGTTGAAGGACACCCCCAAGGAAATAAATAACGTCAGGACATGAGTGTCCTGCTGGCTGATGCAGCCCCATCCCCTAAGCTGGTGTCCCATGGCTGGATAGTGTGTGCAGGCTGGGGTGCCCATGGCTCTCCTCCTCCTGCACACCCAGAGGGGTGAAGTCACACTTCTTTTCTCCTGTACCCTCCAGTAACTCTCTCACAGTTCAATCCTGTCTGTTTTCTCTCTGGAGTCTTCCCCTCCCTGCAGCCGTGGGGCACCCACGTGAACATGTGTGTTTAACTCCCCCGCTGCAGCGGCATCAGCAGCTCCCTTGGCTTATTTTCATTTTATTCTCCTTTATAAGGAGGGGCCAAAAATCCCTGAACCCTCCAAGGCCACTGCTGCAAGTCCTCAGTGGGGCTCCTGTGCTTGACCTGCTGTGGGGCTTGCCTGGTCCTGGAGGCTCATCTGTGGCATGGAGGGCACCACTGCTCCCCATCCCTTATGGTTCTCTTTTCTCACCGATGCCATGGGAGCCAAGCATTTGCTGCCTTTGCTGCTCATTAAAGTGCCTTTTCCATATGACAGGCTGAGATGCTGATTTTTTTTTTTTTTATTATATATTTTTTTAAATCCCTCTAAGAGTCCTTCTGCTGTCTCAGTGGATTGGGAGCTCGATCGCTGTGATCAGCCCTCTGGGGCTTCCTGTGCCTAAAAAAGTCACCGCACGTAAGCAAAATCCAAGCGCCAGTCCCGGCAGCGGGAACTTCAGGGACACATTTAATATTCTCTCAGCAGCCTCCTCCCCGCGCAAGCGCCGCCGCACAAGTGGGTCACAGCACCTCTCATTCCAAGGTGGTGGGGTGGGCAGGGACAAGATTTTTGGGGGCAGGAGCCAGAAGGGAAAGGGCAGGCAAGGGCAGTTGTCCTGCCTGCAGGAAGGGGACGTCTGCACGACACCATGGTCACTCCTGCAGCCAGGGAGGGGGTTCTGGTCTGGGAGAGCCAGGCTGCTCCTGCCAGGCCAGCCGTGCTTTGCTGAGATTCCCTGGCAATGGAAACATCCCGCTTTTCATTTTCCTTCTCCCTCTCCCCTCTCCTCTGCCTCGGGACGTTGCAGAGTTTAATTGAAATTGTTAAACGACCCATCAAGGCTTTGGCCTCTCTCCCCCGCGATCAATCACGTCCCTGGGCTGCTGCCCTCGCCAACAATGCACCAGTTGGCCCAGCCAGGGCCAGCACCGAGCGGTTGGGGCTCCTGGGGGAGGTGAGAGGCAGAGCCCCTCTGCCCAGGGATCTCTGGGGCTACAGCTTCTGGAGCTGGACGGTGCCTGGCAAGGTTTGGGTGTCCCCATCCCTGAATGCAGGATCAGGGGACAGTGGATGGGGGGATGCCAGGGTGATGCTGGGAGAGGGGATGCCCCTGTGATAGCGGGGTGCTGGAGGAGCTGTGAAAGGCGATGGGAGCTGGACTCACTGTTTGCCTTCCTCAAGGGAGTGGTGAAGGTTTTTGTTTAAACGTATGCAAAGTACAAAGAAAGGGCAACAGCTGAGCAAACTGGTGTGAAACTCTCAAGGACAGGGAGCAAAGCCCTGCTAGGGTTCAGCTGCTGCCTTAAGGAGGTTTGGTCACTTGCCCCATTTCACCAGCTATGTTGGTACTTTCCAGACCTTAGATATTAAGGACTGGGGTGGGCTCATGGGACATGGCTGTGTTTGGGCCATGACATAGCAAGTTGTTAAATGCTAGCAAAGCTTGCAGAGGGGTCTTGGCTTTATCTCCACGCCTGTGTTGGAGCCTCTCACCACTGTGCCCCAGCAGCACAAAGCACGTTAAGGTTTTCTCAAGAGCTGTGCCAGCTCTCAGATGCTGCTGCCACCACCCAGTTTGGCAGAAGGGCGATGCTGCTCCGTGTGCTGTGAGACTGTAGCAGGCAGATGTGGGATAACTCACTCCTTCTCTCCCCCTTGAATTTCCTCCTAATCCCTAGTAGCTGTATCAGCTTAAGCCTCAAAGCGTGAGGTTTAATATCTCTCCTGTGATTTGTTAGCCTTTGCCACCGGCGCTCTGTGTCCCTGTCCTCTGCAGAAACATCTGCCCTCCTTTTATGACCTGCTGGAATTTCTGCTTCTCCCAACAGCAGCAGGTCTGTAGTTGTTTGGGGGAGAAGTTGCCCCTTTTTTGCAATCTGGGAGTTATTTTGTAATGGTGTTGGATGTGCCTTTGGGCCAGGCAGGAAGCCCAGTGTGCCATCCCCCCTTACAGAGGAGGACCATCCTCCTCTTCACTGCTGCTACCAAGCGAGGCTTGTCCCAAACCCTCAGGTACTCCAGGTGCTATTCCGGGTCTGGCTGGAGGGCAAAGCCCAGGCTGGCCTTGGGCAGGATCCTTATCGTGTCAGGCTCTGATACACCCGATGGCTTTCCCTGGTGGCAGTGGTGCAGGGGTGCCTGGGCACCTTTCCTGCTCCACTCTGGCCCCGGGCAGTGCAGGCAGTTGGGCCCAGCTCTGCCACCGAGCACAAGTGTGGCCCTGGCCACGTCCCTTGAAGCCCAAGTTTCGAGGACGAGTTCCCAAAGCGTCCTTGGCTGTGTCCTCCCCTCCTCTCCCCGCATGCTGTAGGTCTGACGGGCTGGACCGGCTCCGCAGCCGCGCTCCGACTTGGAAAGGCTGTGGGCACGCCTGCGGAGAGACGCTGAGAAACTCTGCCGAAACGGGCAAAACTCCCTCTTCCTCCGGGACTGAGCCAGGAGCGGGGCGAGGCACTGTGCCCGGGGAGCTGGGCTGGCGGTGGCCTCGTGCCGGGGACCCCACCACCCCACAGCGTGCCCAGACTTGCTCCTGAACCAGCCTGCTGTGGGTGGGTGGTGGGAGCGGGAGAAAAGAGCCTTCAAAGGCTCTGGAGAGTGCGGCAGCCACGGGGCTGGATGGTGGTGGGGCTGCACCTCCATGGCAAGGTGGGGTCAATCCTTTATTTCTCCTTCTGTGGCTCCCAACCTCCCTGGAAGGAGGGGGATCTCCTCTGGTAGCCCGGTGTTTGCTGGGTGGGTTTTCCCATCCTGGTATTCCCACCTCTCTAGCTGGAAAGGAAAAGCCCCGCACAGGCAGCGGAAGGCGTGAAGGGATAGTTGGTTTTCAAAGCTGGGCTCCAACGGGTGTTGTGTTTGGAAAGGGGCCCGGCTGCCACTGGAGTGCCCGGAGCCAGGGAAAGAGTCACTGTGCTTGAGTGCAGGAGATAAGGCAGGAGCAAACAGCATCACACAGGGAGATGGAGGAGCCTGTGCTGGGCATCAGCTGGCCCAGCCCCTGCCCCTCTGCACCCCATTTCCCTGTGTTCACAGCTCCACATCTCCCCCTGTCCCAGGTCTGTATTTCTGTCCTCAGCCTTTGGACGCCCATTGGCAGGGCAGCCTGTGGTCCCTGCTGTCAACCTGGGCCACTGCAGCTGACTTTTTCTAGTCTCTGTAAAAGAGTGGGGGGAAAACCAAGCTAATTCTGGGGAAGAGGATGAATGTGGAGACTTCTGAGCCTGCTCCAGGCCATGTTGCCATCCTTTGAAGATGGCCAGACAGTGCTGGGGTATGCCAGGGCATCTGGGATCTCCTGGAAATGTGGAAGTTCCTCAGGGCCATGGATGGAGCCAGGCTGGCAGCCATCCCCAGTGTCACAGGCAGGAGGCTGAGTTTTGGGACAGGAGGGGAATTTCCATCCCTTGGGCATTTCCTGGTGACTCAGCCCAGACCAGGGGGCTCGGCTGTCCCTTCCCAAGGGCTGCAGAGGCCATTTTGGCTGTCTGACCCAGAAACACGCGATAATTCAGATGACAACAGCTTGAAGGCAGACAGGGAGGGCAGCCCCGAGCCCTGGGACACCGTGTGCCTGGCTGCCAGCAGCACACGGGCACAGTAACCAGGACAGTGCTCCCCAGGGCTACAGAGAAGGGACGTGGCAAGGACACTGCCAGCACCAGCATTCCATCCTCTGGCTTGGCTGGTTCCAGGAGGGAACTGGTGGACCACGAAAATGACCAGCATCACTTCCGCCACCTCTTTGTCAGGATCCTGGTGCCACAAAGAGGTTCTTCTGGGAAGGTGGGAGGTGAATTTTTGGATCCCAGTGGCGATGGACCGCGTGTAAGACGGTTTCCTGCTGGAAATGGATGCTTCCACCAGCATTGCTCCAGCAAGAGTTAAAAGCGGGGTTGGATGCCGTGCGTGTATGTGTGCATGCACGCGCCCTGCTTTGTTTTTAAAAGCGCCTCGGCTGTCCTGGATCCCCGCCAGACCCGGGGCCTGCCGCTGGCAAAAACTCCGGCAAAGGAGTATGAAAGGGGCAAGAAACTAAATAACAATAAACCACCATTTTTTTTTCTGGCTGCTCTAGCAAGTGAGAGGGTGGGGAGGAGCTGCGAGCATTCTGGCTCCCCCTAAATCCCATCCTGGCTTCCCTAAAAAATCGTGCCTGGGACGGAGAGGGAGGGATCTGTTTGAACCTTGGGGCTGTAATATCACCCAAGCCTTGCCGAGGTGTCATGGTGAGTCACAAACCTGTCTGGAGATGCCCAAACTGCTTGGAAATGGCTCTGTTGGTATGATCTCTACCCTCCCAGGGAAGGAAGGGCTGGATACGCTGGCCCATCCCTTGCTCCTGCGGGATGCTGCCCAGGGTAGGTGCACAGCCACCCCGAGCCGTTTGCAACCCCAGGGAGAAAGGCCGGAGCTGCAAGCGAGCAGGGCTGTGATGGCGAGATAAGGGAGCAGGGAGAACCTGCGTGAGGCAGGTATGCGGCTCCCGCAGCATCCCAGGCCTGGTGCAACACGTCCGGCTGTGCTTCCGCCAAGCCCTGCCAGCGCCACTCCCCGCGGGCCCCAGCCAAGGCTGTGCAGGGAGCACGTGGCCCCCAGCATTGATGCCATGCCCAGACCCCTGCCCTGTCCTCCCTGGTGCCATCCCAGGAGCTGGGTCTGGCTCGACGACCTGAGGTGGGCGGCTATGGTGGGAGGGGTGAAAACTCCTGGGATTTCGTAATGCTGGGCATGGCTGGTTGTGTAAGGCCCTGTCTGCTTGGAAGGGAGTTGGCAAGCATGGCCAGGGCATCTGGTGCCTGTCACTGAGGTGTCCCCAGCAGCGAGGTTGGCTCAGGCTCTGCCACCCACTCTGCAGGTGCCTCTTGCACCTGCAAGTGCAAGAATTTCTATCCCAGGGGCTGCCTGCCTCACTCTCCCCCTCCAACAGCCCCTTGTGGGGCATTGTCTTGTTTCTTTGCTAGGACAGGCGTGGATAAGCCTGAAGGGGGTTTCCAGCTGGAGATGAACTGGATGCAAATAGCAGTATGGAGACTGGGGACTGCGAGTCCCACCGATCTTCCCCTTCCATGGGTGTCCTGTCTCCCTGGGCAGGACACCCAATTCACAGCCTGTGCAGCCCCTTAGGGACCTGGGATATGTCCCCACCGTGGCAAGGCCACGTGAGAACCGCTTGCCTCAGTGGCCTCCAAAAGGGGCCAGAGTCCTCCCTCGTGACTAATCATTGCCAACACAGGGACACAGTCAGTCTGGCCAGCAGTGTGGGGTCCAGCACAGCCATGGTCCAGGGATTGCTTTGAGCTGCAACCCCGACTGCTCTGGTTGGTCTGAAGCAGCTCTGGTTTTGTGGGGCTGACACAGATGGGAAGGGATTAATGAACCCTCCTGGCTTCCCTGAACCAGTACCTGCTAATCCTGCTGGCTTAAAAAGAAGGGAGACGCTCCTCCTTAGAGGGAAGGAGGCTGCTGCACAGAATGAGGTGCTGCCTCTGACCCTGCTTGTGTCTCCAAACCTCAAGAGCTGCTTAAGCATTGGGAGAGCCCTCAGTTTCCTGCTCAACAGTGTTGAGGTGCAGGCAACTCCCTGTCTTGGAGCATCTGTCCCACTGGTTATATTTAGCATCACATGGATATCCTGGAGCTGCTTCTCTGTTCCTTTCACCCCAAACCTGGTCTGGATGAGCAGGTGTCCAGCTCCGAGTCCCCAAAGTCATGACTCTGTCCCACTGCAGCCTGCTCCAAATGCCTGTGGCTTTGTGAGACTGAATTCACACCGGGTGAGTAGTCCTGGATGAGCATCTCCTCCCAGGAGCAGTGCAGGTGGGTGCCTCTTCTCAGCCCCAGCTGGGTACAGTCCAGACCCTGGAACAGGGACCAGCATGTGGCCACCAGCACCCTGCACCCACACATGTTGCTGGCTATGTTTGCAAAAACAGTACCTCGTTTTCCAGGAAGGGATGAAGCTTCCAGGGCTAGTTGGTTCTCCCAGTGCTTTCCCAGAAGGATTGCCACTGCTCAGAAAGCTGTTCCCTGCCAAGTCTGGGGATGGAGCAACCCGCCATGGTCTCATGGCCAGAGTGAGGGGGACTGAATGCCAGAGGAGGGGTAGCACAGAGCAAAAAGTGGTGCCTTTTCCTACAAAAAGGAACAGATGGAGGCAGGAGGGTCCCATTTTCCCCTGTGCTCCCCACTTTCTCCCCACACCCGCCCCAGGATGCTGCAGGGCAGCAGGGGGGGTTTCAGGGCTTGCTCCCACGTCCTGCCTGCGCCGCCAAGTCGGGCTTGCCGGGGCCGTTCCCAACACGCACCCGCCGTGCTAGGAAGGCGTAAACAGATCGGGTTCCCGGCAGGGGTCCAGGGAGCAGGCAGGCCTTGGCTTGTGTCCCACCACCGCTCCGTCGGGACGGGGTGTGGGGAGCGCCCAGGCAGGGCTGGGATGGAGGGGGCTGACCTGGCAGAGGGGTCCCTGCGGGCAGTGGAGTCCCTGTAGGAAGCTGGGCATGACATTGGTCTGACAAGGAGCCAAGGATGTTGCCTCTGCCTCTGTTTACCTCTGGTGCCAAAGTGGGCCTGTTCTTTGGGGGGTGGGAGGTGTTGATGTACTGCCCCCAAACCCCTTCCTGATCCCTTTATGGGGAGCTGCTGACCAGAGCTCAGCCCATGGACTGGGGGTCTTCAGATCCAGCTCCTTCTTTTCTATTGGAGTTGTATTGTGATGCCTTTGTCCTTGCTGTAACTCAGCCCTTGTCTCTTCCAAGGTATATGGGGGGATGGGGCTGCTCCATGTTGCCTTTGTCCCCAGTTGGTCCCCAAGCAGCTGCTGCCCGGCTCTGGCGTCCGGGCTGGGCAATGGGAGGAACCCGCTGCCCTCCCTGCCGGCCCTGGAGCAGCTGGGATGAGGGGAGGGGGTCAGGAACGCAATACCCAGAATAACTCAGCAGTCACCACGGGCCCCAAAGGGATCAGAAGGTGGGTGTGGGGTCCTGGGGCAGGTTCCTGCTTCCAGAACAGGGTGATGCCTCTCCCCAGACTGTCCCTAACTGCTAAGTGATTGCTGCTTCCATGTGGGGACATGCAGGGTGGTGCAGGACATCCTGGTCATGTAGCTGTCATGTCCCTCTCCTGTCCACTGCGTATGAAACCCCATTGTAGACCAGGATCCCAGGCAAATCCTTCACTGCCACAGCTGCATGAAAATATCCCAATCCAGCTAACACAGTGGGCAGGATTTTGGTGATGCTTGTCCCACTTTGGCATTGTCCAGCCAGAAACCCAGGCGGGCAGTCAGAGGGTCTGATCCATCTGGGAAAGAGCTCTCACTCTGGGCATGGACAACACCATGCCACAGGATGCTGTTGAAAGGACAACACTTTTCCCCGTCTTGGGAGGGAAAGGAGAGAGTGGCAATGGGACTGTCTCCCTGAGGCTGCTTGTCCCCAGCTGGAGAGAGCTTGGCCTGTGCCTGCTAGTGATGGACCCATCCCTCTCCCATTCACACTTGCCAGCAGCATGGAGCAGCCAGTCAGTTCTCACGAGTTTCGGTAGGTGACCTTTGCACAGGGAATGGGAACAGCAAGGTGCCCTGTGTGCCCTCACTATCACTGGAGGAGGGATTTGGAGAGGGATCCCTCCCGTCCATCATGGCTTGGGAGCTGAGCAGCCACTGCTGAGTGAGATCCTTACGCTCTTTCCCAATTCAGATGCCACAAATGGCTGCAGCACCATGGAATCTGCAGGAGCAGTCACCCATCCAGCATCTCTTGAGACTGGCAGGAGCCACAGGCCACATTTTGGCTCTGTCCCGGAGGGAAGGAGACATTTTGCTGAAGCTGCTGAAATCCAGGCTGCAGTTCAGAGGGAGCTGGACAGTGCAGGCATCGCTTGCTGTAAGGAAGCTTCAGGAAGCGGAGCCCCTTGTTTCAGTTTGGCAATAGAGAATATAGTCAGTAGTCCCCCAGAAATGGAAATCCTTGGTTCTTAGGAAAACCCAGTCCCCAGGCAGCAGCTGCCATGTCCCTGCACAGCCCAGACTGTGACTGTCCCAGGGGACCCTGCCGGCACGTCCCTGAGCGGGGCTGGCAGCAGCACCCGCTCGTGGGGTCAGAGTTGAGGAAAGGCATCCGCAAGGTATTTTTAACCGTGTGACTCCAAACTGGCCGCCAGCAGCCGTCTGAGGTTAGTCCCGGGCTGCCGACAGCTGATTGCCCACGGGCTGCTGGCGAGAGGGGGGAGTTTTGAGTAAAATTCAGTTCCCAGCCGTGTCGCAGCCTTGGGAAGGAGTGGCAGCGCTTGAACCATCGACCTTCTGGGTGACCTCGAGCGAACAGCTTCACCTCCCGCTGCCTCCCCTCCCATCCTGTGTGTGCCTTGCCCAGATTAGCACAGCCAGGGTGGGGACAGCCGCTCTGTCCGCCCTGGGAGCGCCTGCTCCAGGTGCACGGCAGCTTCCCTGGGGCCAAAGGAGGAGGATGTCACAGGATTTCCAGCCTCCGCATTGCTGTGTGCTTTGAGTACTGGCTCCACCGGCTGGAGCAGCTCCTGGGTGCCAAGCTGCCATGTGCGGGCACGGGGCTGGCACTGATGGCGACATGGTGCCATAGGGCTGTGGCAGCCCAGTCCTCCAGCCTCAGCCTTGCCCTGCTTCCCCTGGAAGCTGGATGGTTGCTGCAACCTCCAAGCTACAATGTAGGGGCTGGATCCTTGTTTTGCTCCCTTGAGCCCACAGGGTTTTGCTAGCCACTATTGACTGCTCTAATTTTTATCTGGGGCTCATTGTTAGAACCATAAAATAAATAGGTACATGCTGCTCTGGAGCGTCAAACTCCTCCAGGTGTAGGTGGGTTGCTGGGTTGCTGCGTCCCTGCTCGCCCTCCCTAATTAACTGTTGCTCAGCTAATCCAGACTTACTGACCTGCCCTAATCTTCCCATGCAAAGCCAACTCTTCACTGCTGGCTTCTGTCACTCACCTCTCAGGTTCCTCGTGAGCCTCTCTCCTGTTCACAGCCCTGGGTATGTGATGGACAATGGTACCCTAGGAGGCAACAGAATACACAGTGGGAGATGGTACCCTGGGAAGCAGCATCCCCCCACGCAGGGCTGCCGAGGTTGCTTTCCTGACCAGCAGGTCCCTCTGTGCCCATGCTCACACTGTTCCTCTCACCGTCCCCCCACATCCTGCTTCCCCTCTTTCTTCCTCCCATTGACCTGCTGCCGGTTGGATTATTTCTCCCCAGATGCTGCAATCTGCATTTTTCCCAGGTTGAATCTGCCTGGGTTTGTTCTCCTAATCTCTCTAAGTCCTTTTTGTGTTATTTCTGCCCTTGTCAATCTGTAGCACATCCACCACAGATTATGTTAATGCACCATTTACTGTGTATGGTATTAGTGACAACATTCAGAGTGTCTGTAGGTGCAGCCCCTTTGCCAGGGTATCTGGGATATCCCTTCCTTGGCTTCCAGGGAACGAGCTGGACATGAGTTAAGGTGCTTTGTTAATGCTGGAGCTGATGCTCTGCTGGTCCCCATGTCCCATAGCCCAGGGGTGGCCCTTGGCCCTATGGCTTGCCCGCTGCAGGTTCAGGCAGTGCTGGCACTTGGCCGTTGGCTCCCACCGCTATCGGCCCATCTCTTCCCGCTCAGGAGGCGTCGTGTCCTTTCGGAAGGATGGGGGAAATGGAAAAGGCTCCACCTCTTCCCTGGGCAAATACAGCTCCTCTGAGTTCATATCCTGGATAGCGGAACAGCCAGGTCCCAGCAGGGACGGTGACTTCACCTCCCGGTAACGCGTTTCCCTGGCCAGCTGGGAAAGGAGCCCTTGTATCTCCGAAGGAGCCGCCAGGCTTCCCCCACCCGAAGCCTTTCCCAGCTGTTTCCATCCTGGATGGGGCTGGGGGATGCAATTTTGGCTCTGTGGGGAAGGGGTGTTACCACTTCTCCTGGCCAGGGGAGCTGGGCTGGGCTGCATCTCTTTGGGGTAGGCAGCCACTACAAACCCACAAATTATTGTGGAGAAGGGGAGCAAACACCATCCATCTCACCCCATCTGAAATCCTTCTAGGGGCCTGCAACTCAGAGCAGGAGCACGTGTTTGGCTTTTGCAAGTGTTGAATCCAGCCCCAAAGGATTCCTGTGATGCTCTTTTCCCTGCTTGGTGTTTGTCCCCTCTGTCCCCTGTGGCCATCAAACCTTGGGGTCGAGAGCTGAGAGCTGCACCTTCTTCCCAGCTGTGTGGATGGAGACAGGGTTTCCGATTCTGCTTTTCCTTTCATTGTTCTGGGAGCCTTCACTTTGAACAAACTGCCTGTTTTTTCCTGCTTTGCCTGTGAGGGGAAGCAGCAGGGGGGAATTGGGGGTTTGGATGGGGGTCCTGGAGCAGCTGGGCTGGGAGTGAGTGATCAACGTCTGTGCTGTGTAAGGATGCTGCCCAACGTCTTACCTGCTGCCAGCCTCTTAAAAAACCTTAAAAGTCTGATTTACCCTGGAAAAAATATTCCCAGCCTTCTCTAAAGAAGGAAAAAGGCTCTCAGTTGACTCCATGGTCCTGTTGCCCTATACCTCTTTGCCTGTGGTGGACCTCGAGCCCAGCCCAGGATGGAAGGCGGATTCCCGCACCTCTCAAACTCCCCTGCCTTTGCCATCACCTGCCTTCACCATCATCCACCATCATATCTGAACATGTTGCAGGACAGTATTGCTTAAAGAAGGAGATGAGGAAGGAGGCCAAGCTGCCAGAGGAGACTTGAATATGCCATCAGCAGAGACAAGTTGGTGACAGGAACAGCTTGGGCTCTGCGTGGCTGTAAGCCCTAAGATTTGGGGCTCCAGCCAGAGGTGAATGGTGACTTGTGTTGAGGTTAGAAATGAGCATTAAGTGCAGGGATACTCACAGCACAAGAGTGCTGTGTCCAGCCTCAGGATGCTGTGAGGAGCTGTCCAGAGCTCAGCTCCTGGAAGGTTATTGCACTTGTTGGGGTTATTTCAGGCTGCTGAAACCAGGAGCAGGGCTTGGTGTGACAGCCATCCTGCAGCCTGTGCAGTGTCAGAGCAGGCAGGGCCCTGGTCTGGTCCAGGGTTTGGTAGGTTTGTCAAGGAGTGAAAATGCCAATTGCTCTTGAGGAGTTGCCAGATGTTGGTGTAGGGACAATAAGGGGCTCCCAGCTGCTCTCATATCTCTGCCATTTGCCCTCTGCTGATGGGATTCCACCTCCTTGATTGCAGCCTCCCCATCCCTGCCAGTTAACCCAGTGGCTTTGCCCCAGTCACACCACCCCCATAGTGCCTGGCTTGGCGAGGGGCCTGTTTGTCAGCGTTGGTGGGGAGCCCATCCTCAGTGATGCTGCAGAGCCTCAAACCTGGCACCGGCTCTTTGTGGGCAGGAAGGCACCCCTGGCATTTAGACACCTGTGGCATTTGGACAGCCATGGCATTTGGGCACAGGGATGGGCGCTCAGCCAGGTTTTCCAGGCAGCAGCATCTTGGCAGCCAAATTCACCAACCATCACCACAGGGGAATCAGGGGAGCCCCTGTCTGGGGAGCGGGGCACAGCACTGAGCTCAGTGTTTGGGGTGAAGCTGGTGGCTCTAGTAGAGAGCTGGGGTCAGGAGCCCTTGGCTCTCACCCAGCCTCTGTTCTGAGCTGGCTGGGCAGCTTTGGTTGAGTTTCTTAACATCTCTGTGGCTGAACTCCTTCCCTGTCGAGGTGGGTGAATCTTCTGAACATATTGGGAAACTGCTCCTGAAGCAGCCGGTCTGCTGGGAGGCCGCGCCGGGAGGAGCCGGGTGTGGGTGGCCACAGCGGATGTGCCTGTGGACAGAGAGGTGACAGGGAAGGGTGATTACTGCGGAAGAGATGCACATCACCTCTTTGGGTCTTGATTTTGGCCAAGATGGTGAGTCTGTCCTAAGCCCTGGCATGAACCCGTCATATGCCGTGGCAGGGCCACCCCGGGCCATCACAGGGCAGGTTGGGTGAAGCTGCCACCTCCTGCCACCTCCGCCTCCAGCTCCAGAGGCTGCCACCACCATCGGAGATGGCTGCTGCTCTGCGGGATAGCAGCTGATTAGCTCCTCCAGCTGGTTTATTGACTTACTGGTGACAGTCCCCAGGTGGATTTCATTTTCCCAAGAGGGTGTGTGCATGTATTTGGTGTGTTCAATGCACATTGTCCCTCTCCCACTGCCCAGGGAAGCAGAATGGTGTTCCTGCAGTGCCCTTGCAGGGCTTTCCTGCATGCAGGGTACTTGTAGCAGGCAGTGTAGGGGTACTCAGAACTGGATGTTCAGGGATGCTCATGGTACAGGGACACTCAGGGTTGATGTTGTGGCGGGCAGCATAGGAATGTTCATGACACTGGGATGCTCAGACCTGCAGCACAGGGAGGCTCATGGCACAGGGGTACTTGCAGCCAGCAGTGTGGGGATGTGATTTCTCAGGACAAGGGGATGGGATGAAAGTCTGTGACCCAGGACCAGCAGAAAGGGTTGTTTTTCTGGCAAGGAGGTGGATCTCCAGTTATGTGTTTGTGTGTCGTCCTGGACAGCAACAAAGCCTTGCAAGTGGTGGAGCTCTGCTGTGGCTGCCCTGGGTGGACAAAATTGGCAGGGGGTCACAGCACAAAAACCTGCCTTCTGGAGCCTGACTCCCGTGTGAGAGACAGGGCAGGAGTCTCCAAAGGGCAGGACTCCACAGGATATTTGGGCATTTCCTTCCCCAGCCAAACCCAGGCGAGCACGTGTCACTGCTTCCCGAGGAGCGCTTCGGAGGGATTGTGTCGGTCTCCAGGAGGTCGGGGTGAAGCTCAGGGGTGTCCCCGCAGGAACAGGAGCTCTCCGTTGGAGGGCAGCGGGTGACTCAGGGTGCCTGGTCCGCTGGCACAGGGGTGCTGGGCCGAGCGAGGGCACGCCTGGCTCCCCGCAGCCGGCACAGCCGGCGCCAAGCGAGTGCCTCGGGGGGGGGAAATACNCGGGTTTGTGCCGGGCCGGCTGCCAGCGCGGCGGGTGAGGTGCCCGGCCCGGTCGGCCGCTCCCCGGTGCCCCCCGCACCCCACGAGGAGCCCAGCCCAGCCAGGCATCCCCGCCACAGGAGTCCAGCCCGCGGGGAAACTGAGGCACAGGCGAAGGGGGCTGCTTGGGAATGCGCCGTGCAGGGCTGTGCCTCAGTGGGGATCCAGAGGCCAAGGGTCGGAGCCAGACCGTGCCAGGGTTGAGGGTCCCGGCCCCGTCTGGTGCTGGGCAGCCGCGCTGCCTTCGCCACGGCCGGCGGCCGGCCCGACATTTGTAAGCAATTTGCCGGAGCGTTCCGGAGGTGCTTCCCGCTGCCGCTTGGCAGCCAGACGCCGCACAGAAGCTCGCTGGCTCCCTCGAGGCCTCGCTCAGGCCCGGCCCTGCGCTGCGGAGCCTCGTCCTGTCCGGGCAGGCGCCGGGGAACGCGGCGGGCCGGGGGCAGAGCGGGCGGGGAGCCTGGCGGGACCCCTCGCAGGGGTCGTGCTGGGGGGCAGGGCCGGGCAGGGGGAACCCGCGGCTGGAGTTAACCCTTGGGGTGAACCAAGCTGGGTTTTCCCTGGAAATAAATAACCCCTTCAGAATGTCTTGTATTTCAGCGCTGGGTCCGTGTTCTGGGTTCATTCTCCCGGGATATGAGTGTGCTCCTGGTGGGGAATGGGGGTTGCGGATCAGGCCTGAGAGTGCCCCTGCCCCAGTGCAAACCCAGCAGGGGTGGTGATGTGGCTGGGAAGGATCTGGCCACACCATCCCAGTGCTGTAGCTGGATTAACCCTGCGGCCCTTTCCCAGCCCAGCTCTGCAGCCCCCTGGCCAAAGCTGAACAGGCCAGTCTGGGAGGGCTGTGGGACTGGGAACAGCTTGGCCCAGCCTCTGCTGAGCTGCAGAACATCTGTGTTCTGAAAGGGATGGGTAACCTGGGCTCCAACGGGGAGAGAAGGGGCTGAAGAAATGTGGGGAAAACCTGGGGAACTGGTCAAAAGGAGCACATGGATGGAATGAGGAGGGGGAATGTCCCATCAGCTGCCTTCCTGTCACCAGGTCCCTGGAGTTTGAGGCTGTGCAGCAGGATGGCACTGGTGGAGGGGTCCTAGCTGCCTGGCTGTGCTCTGCTTCCCCTCCATCCCTCCATTCCTCTCCTTTCCCATGCCTTTATGCTGGGGTGCCAAGACACTTTCCCACCCACACTTCACCTTCCAGCCTTGTTGCAAACCCTCCAGCTCTCCAAGCAGTGATTTATCCAGCTTCAAACCAGGGATGCTTTCCTTCCCTGCTCAAGGTGGATCCAAGCCTTTAGGAAGACCCCCAGAAGGATGCTGCTCCTGGCTCTGCTATGTGATCTGCAGCTTTCTCAGCCACCCACACCGTGTCCATGTGGTCCTGCCCTGTGTCCTGGCCTGGCTGAGCTGCTGGAGCAGGGAACAAATCTGAGTAATGTTGCTCAGGGAGATGTGGATGCTGACAGCTGCCTGGGAGCAGGCAGGGACACCCACTGTGTCCTGGGACATCCCAGCCCTGCTTACTGGACCCTTCTGGCCAGCTCAGTCCCCTTGAAAAAAATGGGGTTAGCGGTAGGATTTTTGGGTGAACTCTCCTTCTTCAAATAGTGGGCATTGCTCAAGTCCAGGACCAGCTCCCAGGGGCTGTGGAATGTTTCTGCCTCTTTTGGAGGTGCTGGTGCTCATTGGGCATCTCCATCCAGCCCGTCTCTTTTCCCAGCATTGCACTCCCAGTGGTCATCATTGAGGGTCTGCCCCTCCTGCCCTGAGTAAGGACCCCTTGTCCTCCTCTCTCCTTCCCTTCCTAACCCTTTTCTAGCGGCAGTTTTCAGCTGCAGATGGTAGGAGCAATCCCATGGTTATGGTTCTCCAGGACTCGGATCAGAAGTGACCAATTTACAAGTGAAATGTTATTTTTTCCTGGCTGCTGAGGTCAAGGGAAGCGACTTGTCCTTGATGAAGACCCCAGATCCTGAGCTCTTGGGGCTGGGAGGGGGAAGTGGGAGCTCTGCTGAGTGATGGCTTTGGGAGCCAGTTCCTTTGGGAAAGACTGTTGGTTGGTGGCTGAGGCTCAAAGACAAACAGTCCCTGGAAGAGGTAATTAGAGTGATCCTGTCCTGATCCCCTCAGCTGTGGTGAGAAGTCACGAGTCCTTCACCAGCGGCCACTCCAAGCTCATTTTGTGTTAATTAGGCTGTTTACAAAACACTGTAAATTGCAGTAATGAACACCCCGGTCCTTGGTTTCCTTTAATTATCCATTTGCATGATGAATGAGCTAGCTCCCCTTCAGCTCTTCTTTTCCAGCAGAAGGGTCACACAGCCCAGTATGGCTTATGGGTTCCTTCCACCATGCAGGGTGGGCAGAGACCTTGGGAGAGAGGGAAAAGAGAAGGGAATTGAGGAGGAGAAGGAGAGGAAGGAAAAGGAGAGGTATCTTCAGCTCTGGAGATCTACCTGGCTGTGAGGAAGGGAGCTCCTTCCCCAAGACCCCACCACAGCCGAGTGGGGTTTGAGCAGCTGTTTCACCCCAGGCTCAGAGCCTGGCACTCGGACTTTGATTTTCTGTAGGAAAAAGCACAGAAACCATTCAAAGCATTTAATCCTCCCTGGCTCGGCGATGGGGCTGCCTGGAAAGGCAGAGGAGGAGCGGCAGTATTTCTTGGCCCCCCACATACCTTCCCCTTTCTTCCCCTTTTGACTTAGCAGATGAATTCCAGAGATGTTAATCCGCTCTCAACCCCTTGGTGAAGAATAAAATGTCCTCTCTGTGTGGGAGGAAGGAATCCATTCGAATCAATTGCGGGAAGGAGCAGGGAGCTGGGGGTGCACTGGGGGTGCTCGTGAGGCTGTGCTGAGAGTGGGCTGAGCATCCTCTGCTGCCCAGTGGTCCCCAAAGAGGAGGGAGAGCTGGGCAGAGGGATAGGGATAGCCAAGGTGGCACAATCCTTGGGTCCCTGAAGAGGAGGGAGGGCTGGGCAGGAGGATGGGGATATCCAAGGTAGTACAATCCTTGCATTCACAGCTGAAAGCTTCAGCCTCTGCCCTGGCCATAAAAATGCCAACCATGTGGTCTGTGGGCCAGGCCTCAGTGGCAGTGGCGGGCACAGGGAGCGAGTGGGGGGTAAAATGGCCCCACTCAGCAATTTTGGAGTGTCAGTGCCTATAAAGGGGAGGGAAGTGCTCGCTGTTCTGCCAAGCCAGGGTGGCAGGAGCTGCGGGGTCTGACCCATCCCAGGGGCACACGTGGATGGGGCAGGAGAGATGGAGGGAGGAAAGTGCTAAGCTCGAGCTGGGTCAGCCCACTGAGGGTTCGTGGAGGTGAAAGTGGAGGCAGAGGAGAGAGTAGAGGAGAGACCCCCGGGATGGGCCAGGCACTCTTCTGCGCGCTGGGAGGTGGGTGTGGCTGTGGGATAGGGTTCATTTGGGAGCCTGGGGGCCTGCAGGCTCTGCCTCCTGCCCTGACCTTCACCTCTTGTGTCTGCAGAGCTCCTGGGATCTGCCAAGCGCCTGAACGTGAACTACCAGGATGCCGACGGGTGAGTGCTCCCCTGGAGGGTGCTGGGTGCTGCTGCCAGCCCGGGGGGCTCCTCTCCCCAGTGTCCAGTCGGTCCTGCAGCTCAGGGTATCATACAGCTTTCCAGGGGAGCTGGAGATCCCATCAACATCCCAGAGCTTACCCGGGTCTGAGGGCAGTGCTCAATCCCTCCTTAAAATCCTTCATAAATCCCTTCTATGTGCCCCTCTGTAGGAATGGGGTTGAATAGGGATGGCAGCATGTCCAGACAGTGCCTGCCGTGCCCCCCTGGTTGAAGCCCAGAGGAGCACCTGGCCAGCCTCAGTGCCTGCACGTGCTCGTGCCTCTGTTTAATATCCCAAAAGCAAAATCCCATTGTTTTGGGGGGAGTTAGAGAAAGAAAATATGAGGTTGCCCAGTGACCACAGCATATTTGTGTAGCTCATCACTTCCAGAATCCAAGTACTTAATAAACTGGGTACTGAGAGTTAAAGAAACCACAAAGGCTCATAAAATAAATAAGCGCATTATTCTTATTGAATTAACTCTGACCTGTCAGTCATTAGCATTGTTTTTATGTGCTGTTGTTGTACCTAATTTCTTCATGTTTTCTTTTGGAGGGCTCTGTAGGAAGAGGTGTCCATGATGAGTCCTAACAGGCTAGTGGGAGGTTGGGAACGTGCAGGATGGCTCCATCTTAAAATAATACTGTACAAATGGAGCTTAATAGAAAAAGAATTTAATAATAGAAGCAATGATCTGATTCTGATAGGGCACAGGGTTTGTGCTTGGGCAACTCCAGGAGGGCTGATGGTGGGAACTGGGGTAGAGGGTCTGTTCCCTGCCCAAGGGACATGGGCAAGGTGTTGGGTTTCGCTGGGGCACAGGAAGGAGATGATGGGGAGGTGAGACACAAGCACGGGGATGGCAGTGTGTGTCCTGGGAGAGCCATAGTGCTGGTGCTCCTTGGCATCACCTTGCTCAAGGCTTGGAGAGGATGGGGTGGGCAAGTGTGGGTTTGTGCAGCCACCCCAGGGCAGAGTGGGACCCCACAGGGATGGGTCAGGGGGATTTTGTACCTTCCTACATTCACACTTCAAGGCAGAGGTTTTGCTGTGTCTCAGGGACATGGTGGGTGTACTGGAGAAAGGAGCAGCCCTCTCTGCTGGGGTTAGTGTGCCTCCTGCAATGTTGAGACTTGCACAGGGATTTGGAGATGCAGATCATAAGGAGAGCCATGCTGGATGAGCTGCACCCCCAGCACTGGATTTGGACACTGCAGAGCCCACTAGAGCCCCAGGCTGGTGCTGTCAGGAGCCCCCCACGTCCCTTGGAGCGGCTCACGGGCTAATCCCCAGTGGCATAGGGACCCCTCTCTTAGGCTTGGCCCTTCACGTGATGGCTCAGGGGGAGTGCCAGGCAGACAGGCCCCTTTCACAGCCCTAAGACACTGGGCTCTTTCATTGCTGGCGGCCTCCTACGCTCTGCCATGGGCTCCTGGCAGCCCTGCTGGCATTGGGAGGGGGCAGCTGACAGAGGGGGCAGGAGTGGCCACAGGGCTGATGTGTTTGCCGGGTGCTGTGAGCAGCATTGTGGCTGTCTGGCTGCCCCGTGGAGAAGGAAGGTGCATCTCTCTCTATCCTGCCTGTTTCCCCCAACAGAGGGCTTGGAGTGAGGGACTCCTCTCACTGGGGTACACAGTGTGCCTGCATCCCTCACCGAGCCCTGCGACACAGACAGCTTGGAGGGATTTATCAAGGTTTTGCTATGGGGAATCTGAGGCACTGGGAGTGGGGAATCTGGGAGAATGTCGCCATGAACAGCCAGTGACAATCCCAGCCCTCAGCCCATGTCCTCGTGCGGGGGGGGCGGGGCTGTGAGGACAGCACAGTGGGGCTGGGGGCCGGGCTGAGCTCTACCTTGTGCCACAGGTTCTCAGCACTGCACCACGCAGCCCTGGGCGGC
>VXBC01005995.1:239549-284078 GCA_013399945.1 Ploceus nigricollis | reverse complement strand
CGTTACCAGCTTTGCGGGCTCGCTCCAGCACTGAGATCACCTCGTTGCCGGCCGTGGTGCTGCACTCTGCGAAGCGGGCGGCAGCGCTCACCCCTATGGTCTTGTAGTTGCCCTTCACCCCGCAGAGATAGGCTGTGGCTGTCCCTGCACTGTCAGGGACCTGCCTGTCCACATTGTAGGTCTGCCAAGGATAGAAGGACTCAGGGCTGGGGTTCCCCCAGCACCCCCTGCCATACTGATTCACTCAGGGCATGTGTGGCATGGGGAGGGACCCCATGCACAACATCTGTGCAGCCCTGGGCTGCCAGCAGCCCCATGCCTGGGATAACCATGGCCCCATGCCCAGGATCACCATGGCCCCTTTCCAGCATGCTGGAATTTACCTTAGACAGAGCCACGTAGGGGAAAGCATCCAGGGCAAGAGGTGTCTCAGGGCCCAGCTTCCCCTGCTGCTGGCCCTTAAGGATGCGAGTGGCTGTGATGGTGGGGATCCCGAATCCTGGGCAGAGAGAGAGTCCTGGTCACCCTCTGGACCAGGTGCCCTTCACACATCCCACTCAGCAGAGTACTGGCCATGTCAGCCTGCTTGCTGGGGTGCCAGCTGGACTCACCGTCCCCAAGGAAAATGATGAGGTTTTTGGCTTCCTGTATCCTGGGCTGGAGTTTTAAGGAGGCATCGATGGCTGCAGCTGCCTGCTTGTACCAGAAGGATGGATTCTCCTCCTCCGCTGGGACAGTGCAAACACCCATCAGTTCCAGCACAACAGCACCTGCGTCCCTGGGGCACCCCTGAGGGGTACCCACAGCCCAGGGATACTTGTTCCCTGGGCACTCCCATGCTGGGGCCTCCTGTCCCATGGACCAGCTGGTTCAGGGGGCTTTTTGGGGTGGGGAGAGACCAGGCAGGCTTGCACTGACTGCCTGGCCCCAGGGTCCTGGGGCAGGGAATAAGGGTGACAGCAATACCCGACATCACAGGGAGTTATCTGGTGAGTGGGATGGGGCCAAATCCATGGTAGGGAGTGGTGATAGATTCCCCCAGACCAGCTCCCAGCACAGAAGCAAGTGAAAACCTGGGGAAGAGTGATTCAAAAACCCAAGAAGGGCAAGGGTAACTAACCCCCATTAATTCTTGTNGGCAGGGAATAAGGGTGACAGCAATACCCGACATCACAGGGAGTTATCTGGTGAGTGGGATGGGGCCAAATCCATGGTAGGGAGTGGTGATAGATTCCCCCAGACCAGCCCCCAGCACAGAAGCAAGCAAAAACCTGGGGGAAAAGTGATTCAAAAACCCAAGAAAGGCAAGGCTAACTAACCCCCATTAATTCTTGCTCAGCTGGGCAGCCCCAGCTCCCCTCCCCAAGCCCTCCTTGTGGCCAGCCAGGCTGACACCCTGCTTCCCTGGACCCCCACCGCAGCCAGCCAGGCACCCATCCCCATCCTTGTCCCCACCTGGGATGACAGCGGTGCTGAACCCTGCGCAGAGGCAGAGGGTGAGGGATGCCAGGAGCTGCATGGTGAGATCTGACAGGCCAATGCTGCTGGCAGTGTCTGTAAATCCAGCAGAGGTGGGAGGGACTTTGGACAGGGATCAGCCCTAGCTGGGTGTGCGGAAGGGTTCTCAACATCTCTGTTGAGTGCAAAGGCCGCGGGCCTGGGCTGTTGTCACCTCCTTGGCACAAAGCCCTGTGCCTGCTGGGCACAGATGGGCCTGGGGCACAGACCAATGCAGGGACAAGAGGAAGTGCAGCGCTGGAAGGAAATGGTGCCCTGGGCACGGTGCTGTGGTGCCAGGCAGGGCAATGCCCTGTCCCAGGGTGCCATGGGCAGCTCTGACATTGGACCTGGGATAACAGTGGCTATGGGGAGCACCTGGGGTCACTCGTGCACCGAGCACCCTGCTCTCTTCCCAGGCTTTCCTGAGCAATAAATCCATGGATGTGGACTAAAACTCTGCTCCTTGCTCAGCCCTTGATAGGAATGTACCAACCCTTGTGTACTGTGCTCCAACCAGGCACAGCTGGGGAGGACATTGCCTCCCCTCACCCGCATTTCATCACCTCCTGCACCCCAGTGCTGGTCCCAGGGGAGAACCAGGAGCCAGAGCCAGCTGGGGAGGCAGGCACAGGGCAGCACCTCAGGAGGTGACCGCCACTGTGAACCTTTGCACGGCGGATGGAGACAAACAAGCTGAGTTTATTGCATCCCTCGGTCCTGTCCACAGTGGGACTCAGCCAGAGCCTCTCAGCCCCTCACTATGAGGGCAGCCATGCAGAGGGCCAGGAGGGCGAGCAGGGGCTGTGGGGAGCACCGTGTGCCATGGGAGGCCCTGCGGGCTGCCCTGCACCCAGGCTCTGTGGCATAGGGCTCGAGGCAGGCAGCGTAGGCCATGGCGTGGGCGATGTAGTGCTGCTCCTGCACCCCGTGGAAGAGGTGGCTCATGGGGCCCTGGGCCAGCACCACCACGTCTTCCCCACTGTGAGTCTCTGTCTCCAGGGGCACAGCTGCCTGCTGTCTGTAGTCCTTGTCCTCTGCAGGGGAAGAGGAGAAATGAGGCTGGGGGTCTGGATCCCAGAATGTCACAGGGGTGGGGGCACAGCTCCCATCACTCCTGCATCAGTGTGACTTCTGCAGTGGGGTGTCTCCTGAGCCTCACAGTGGCACCAAGACCTTGTGTGGCATCCATGGCCATGCCAGTGGTATGCTGTCCCCAGCCTCTCTGTGCCTCCATGCAGTCCCCAGCAGACTCACTGGGAATCTGTCCCCAGCCACCCCATGGCTCTGCCACATCCCCAGCAGACTGGTACCTGCAGCAGGGAGGCTGGCAGCTGGACGGGCCCCGTCACGGATGCTGTAGCCAGGACCATTGCCATAGAGGATGCTGGTGTAGGCTTGCCTGTCCTTGGCTTTCTTGGGGGCCAGCCCTGGCACAGGGAATGACATTGTCACCCCCTGTCCCAGCTGGGTACCCCTCCCCAGCTTCCTGCCTGGGCAAGTTCAGCCTCCCATGGGAGCAACAGGGTGAGGTGGAAAGAGCGATGCTCACTGCCCCACTCCAGGACCCACCAAAGATGGAGTTGCCACGTGGTGTGCTGCCCCCAAAAGTGAAGACATGAGAGTGATCGGCCGTCACCACGGTCAGGGTGTCAGCAGGGGAGGTGAGCTCTCCTGCCCGTGCCACCGCCCGGTCCAGCATCACGGCCTCCATCAGCGCCTGCTTGGCCCGGCCACTGTGGTGGCCATGGTCGATTCTGCCACCTGCACGGGGAATGTGGCTGTCACCCTCTCTGGTCCCCTTGGATGGCCACCTGCTCCCAGGACTCACATCCCACCTCAGCCCCAGCCACACTGCCCGCCTGGAGCTACTCATCTTCCACAAAGAGGAAGAAGCCATTGGGGTTCCTGCGCAGGATGCGGACGGCCTTTTCCGTCATCTCCACGATGGAGGGGTCAGTGGATGTGTTGCGGTTCAGCTCATACTTCATGTCCTTGGGCTCAAAGAGGCCTGGGGGAAGAGGGTGAGGGGGTCCATGCCGGGGCTGCTTTGTGCCCCTGCTGACACATCCAGAGAGGGGAGGAGGAAGCAATGCCATCGGTGCAGCCAGTGATGCTCCTACCCATAAGGTGGCTCACAGAGTCATCTTTGACCGCATCCAGGCCCTTCTTGTCCCAGACATAGCGGGCACCCTGCCAGCGAGAGCAGAACCAGTGCCAATGGCACACACCCTGTGCCCAGGGTTCCATTTTCTCTTCCCCCACACACTACCTGCTTGGCACTCAGCCACTCAGCAATCAAGTCCCGGCCGTCCTTCCTGGTGCCATTTTGATCGGGGTCCTCTGGATACTCGGGGTCCGGAGTCTGCCTGGGGGTCATGTACATCCTCCCGCCGCCCAGGATCACCTGCCAGGGAGCTCAGCAGACCCTCCCAGCGTTCCTGGTGCCCCCTCCCTCCCGCTCCCGCTCCCCAGCTCACGTTGATGTCAGTGTTGTGCACCAGCTGGTAGGCGATGTCCTTGCAGCCGTCCCGCAGGGCCTCCTTGGGCATGTTGGCGTCAGCGTACCAGCCCCGGCTGGCCGAGTGCGCGTAGGCTGCCCCGGGGGACGCGTGCTGCACCCGCGTGGTCGTCACGATGCCCACAGACTTGCCTGCAGCGTGGGCAAGGGTTTACAGGGAGTCCATCCAGCCCTGCACGGCACTGGATGGCCATGCCCGGCTTTCCGACAGGGTTTCCTGCTGCCCCGTACCCGCCAGCCTGGCCCGGTGCAGGACAGAGTCCACCTCATTGCCAAAGGTGGTGTGGCATTTTCCATAGATGGCTGCCCCGCTCAGTCCCAGAGTCTTGGCGTTGGCCTTCACCCCACAGAGGTAGGCGGTGCCCGTGCCAGCGCTGTCGGGCACCTGCCGGTCGATGGTGTAGGTCTGGAAGCAAGACGGGTGCAGTGGGGTTTCAAGCAGGGGCAGCAGGAGTGTCCCCCCCAGCCCTGCCCCACTCACCTTGGCCAGGGCCATGTGGGGAAAGGTCTCCATGGCCAAGACGCTCTCCTCGCCTGAGCCACCGGCCAGCTGCCCCTTGTAGATCCGAGCTGCCGACATGGTGGACAGCCCCATGCCTGTGGCCATGTCTGAGTCACTGGGTGGCAGGGGGCTGGACCAGGGACAGCCCTGCTGTCCCTGCTCTCCAGACCCTGCCCAAGGGCTTGCCCCAGCCCCATCTTCTCATCAGCCACATCCCCTGGCTGTTGGAGAGCTGCAGGGCCTGGCAGTGACCCGGGGCACTCACCGTCACCCATGAAGAGGATGATGTTTTTGGCCCGCTGTGCTGCTGGCTGCAAGGCCAGGGCCAATTCCAGCCTCCTCCTGGCACCTTTATTCCAGTAGGCCGGGGTCTTCTCAGCATCTGGAGGTGAGAGCAGAGCTGGGAGCTTCCAGGTGCACCCCCAGGGGTCCAGCACGCCCATCTCTACCCAAGGTGAATTTAGCTGATATAAGCCCCCCCCATCATGGAGGACCAGGAAACCCTTGGAGATCAGCATGGTCTTCTGCAGACCAGCATTGCTCAGAAACCACCTGTAGAAGGGAAACTGAGGCACAGTTTGGCAGGGAAGTCCCTTGTGCCTCTTGGCAGAGTGGATGAGGAGCCTGAGGATCAGCCACAGGGAGCGTGCAATGGCTGGGTAACCACGGCTGGCTGTGGCTATTGGGCCACTTTATCCAAAGTCAGGAATGGGGGTTGGGAGCAGCANCAGTGGCAAGCTGGGCGAGGAAGCAGAGGAGAAGGCAGGTTCCAGGGGAAAGCGGCTGCGCCATGCTGCCCACCCCGGCTCCCTCCTGGAATGCTGCCTTAGTCCAGGCCGAGGGGACAGCCCTTTATGGCTCTTCCCTGTCCCGTGAGACGATGGGCTGATAACATTCACGGACTATCTCCCAGCCCTCCCAAGGCCCTCGCCCCACCCTGGGGCCATCCCTGCCCCCCACCAGCAAGGCAGGACCTCCAGCCTGTCCCTGAGGACCAGGGCACCTCTGGGCCCCAGCTCCCATGGGGGCAGCTGCCTGCGGGACCCTGGGGAGTGGGAGGGACAGCGCAGGGCAAAGGGTTGTTTTTGCAGACAGGCTGAGCTGGGCCAGGCTGGATTTGCCTGGTTTCTCCTGAGACAAACCCGAGGAGGGGGACACTGGGCTGAGGGGCAGGGGGTGGACATCTTGGCTTTGGTGTCAGCATCCTCTGGTCCCCTCTCCCAGCAGTGTCACACGCTGCCTATCAGCTCCTGGGACAGCTGGTGCCTGACATACTGGGTGCCCTGGGGCAGCCCATGCCAGCACACCTCCACAGTGGGGTACTTGCTGTGGGCAGGGAACAGCCCCCTGTCACCAGCATCAGGTGGCATCCACCCATGATTGCACCAGGCCATCTGGAAGGACACTGCATGAGCACAAGTTCTGGGGACTACAGGTGTCATTGATGGCTTCACCAGCTCCTAGGAAGTGTGTTGTACCCAGCCCTGATCCCCCATCCTGACCCAGGCAGTCGAGGTTTGGCCAGCTCCTGGCTCCTGCAGATGGCTGATGTGCTGGTGCTGGCCATGGCTGTCACCACTGATGGGGCAGAGTGATGCAGGGCTCCCTCCCTGCCTGGCACAATGGATCCATTCCCTACCAGATGTCAATCCCTTCACCAGCCACTGCTTGTGATGAATGGAGGCTGCCAGAGCAGCCCACACCCCCAACACATCCTCAGAGTGTGAGTGGGGGACATGGGGACAGAGAGCAGGCGGAGGTGGCTGGAGATGGCAGAGGTCAGTTAGTGAGTGAGGCGCTGGATGCAAGGACATGGTGCCAGAGGGTCCCTGAGCAGGGTTAGGCTGGAGGCCATGGTGTGAGGGACTGGAGCAGACACACAGGGACTCCTGGAAGTCAGAGGGACAGAGGGAATACCTGCTGGATCAGAAGCTGGGAACACCTGCCCTGATCTCACATCTTCTGGCCAAGCATATCTGATGCTGGGACAGGCAGTGAGGCCAGATTTCATAATGCCTGGGAAGTGGCAGGCAGGGGAAGGCAGGGGGCTCCCCAGAGATGAGTTACTGCTGGGATCCCCCAGCTGGGGGGACATGGAGGACATTAAATAAAACCTGCATGAGCTCCACACACAGCTGCTGACTCGACTTTTATTACACGACACACAACCCTGCAAGAAACCCTCCTGCATGGCCCCACGGCTGCATCCCACTGCATCCACATCCCACCTGGGATGCTGGAGCCCACCCCTCTCTGCTCCTGGGGACACATATCCCCTCTCAGCCCTCACCACAGGCACTGAAGCTGCAGATGGACACCACTGCCTTAAAAAAAAACATTAAGAAAGCATCATGCTAAAAATACCCAAGAGTAGAAATGTTCTGCCTGGGGCAGGCTCAAGCCCTGAGCCCTGCTCCCAGGCGGAGTTAAAATCCAAACCAGAAATAAAACCACAATGGTTTTAAAACTCAAAACCCCAAAGTCCTTGTGGGTCCCTTCTGTCTCCAGCAGGTGATGGAGCGGGGCCTGGGAGGTGAGGGAGCATCAGCAGTGGGGAGCACACAGAGCCAGGGCTCTCACTTGTCCAAGCTTGGCCTCTTGAGCAGGGCACTGTACTTGAGGGGGCCACCATCTGCCGTCAGCACCACCTCCACCAGCGTGAAAATGGTGATCACCTTCATCAAGGGAGAGAAAGAGAGAAAAGAGGGTTTTCAGCAGCTTGAAATCACACCAAGATTTGCTTAAAGCTGTGTTGGCTTTTGCTGCCTCCATCAGTGCACCCATGAGGAACCAAGGAATAGGGCAGGGTGGATTCAGATAGCTCTGCTGGGGTCCAGGGTGCTCCTAGGGCTGGAGGCAGCATCCTCAAGGGCAACACCATGATCTCTGACACCAACCAGGGCACCCAAACCAACCTGAATGAGCCTCCCAAAACATCCTCACTTATCCCAGCCTGATCAGGCCCCACTCTTGCTCTCCACACAGTCTGGGAAGAATTGTGGGCATTTGTGCCCTTGGCTTTGGGTCCTAATCTCCCCTCAAGGCCACCCGTGCCTCCCCTCTCCAGCTGCAGAACCACGTCATCCCTTAATGGAGCCTGGCCAAGAGCCAAGGCTGAGCTGCAGTGAGAAGGGTTTTCCACATGACGTTGAGCATTTCATCAGCATCCCACAAGGAGGGAACAATCTGCCTCTGCTCCCACAGTGAGAGGAGACCCAGGAAGGGAGCACAATAGATAAGAGAGATGCAAGGGAATGAAGACCCCAGAAAATCAATCCCTCCTGCTCAGGAACTGCGCTGCTGCTGCCATCTCCCTGCTCCTCTGACCCCAGCTCTTCCTGTGATTGTATGGATTAGAAGTGGAAAGTATTGATCTGGTCTGTCCTTGAGGCACAGTTAAGGGGCTGGCTGGGACATTGGAAAGGGCTGTCCTGGGGTCATGCCCAGGCATTTGGGGACTTTGCTTGCTGGAGCCTGTAGCAGTGCTCACTGGGGCCATCTGCTCAGGGCTGGTCCCACGAGAAGCAGGCTCAGAGCTACCAGTGTGACCTTGTCCAACCCTTCCCAGCTCATCCAGCGCCAGCTGCTCCAGATTAATCATTCAGAACAGGAAAATCTCATTGAGACTTAAATGTACCAAAGTGGCCAGTGAGGAGCAACCTGCAGGAAAATCCTATCACAACTGGCTGCCAGAGAGCTGTGGGCTACTGAGCATCAGCCCCTGCCTGCCCCAGCTAGCTGCAGTGCAGGGGGTGGTGTTCATGGGAAAGCCCCCCACATATGGGGGAGTCAAAGGGGGAGTATCAGGATTCTCCCTTGCAATCCTGCCTTATCCCTTTGCTGAACTGCTGTGAAACAGCACAATTTCACACCAAATCCTCTGAGTTGTAGATCCACTTCTTACTCCACCCCTGAGTGATGTCCACTGAGGCCCTGGTCATGTCCTGGAGATCAGACAGAAATGGGGGCAACACCTGCCCTCTGTGGCAGGGCCAAACAAATAGTGCAGACCCCAGCACACCTTCTCACTAACAGCCTTCCCTGATGCTCTCACTGCCTGGCCAGGCTCAGCTAAAACAGGAAGAGGTTTAGAGACCAGGGGCTGGGGCCAGCTGGGGAGCTGGGGTGCTTGGTGCTGTGGGGTGTCCAGGTGACATCTACCAGAGTTCAGCGTGACTCACAGGAATCTGGCTCATCCCAGGGCTGGAGATTTATAAACTCAGGCATATGCTGGCTTGGAGGACAGCTCAGAGTCTGATCCTATGGGAGAGCTCCAGTGTTTTCTTAGGAGGTGTGGAAGGTTTGTGGAGGAGTTTCCTCTACCAACTGTTTACTTAACCAAAATGGGCCCTGCTCACGCTGGGGCATCATTTTTCATCAATTCCCTGCTAGGGTGTAAGTGATCCCTGCTCCTGTAGGAAAGGGGGAACTGAGGCCACTCCAGGCTGCATCCATGGGGCTTCTCTGAGCCAAGCTGAGAGAGGAAAGCTCAGCTTCAAAGGGAGGGAGGTCTGCAGAAATGTTTTCAGAGCCAGATCCAGCTCTGATCACAACATCCAGGGAAGGACTCTCCAGCACACGCATCACCCCAGCTGGGAGGGTCAGCCCACTCTGTGTCAGGAAACCTGAGTGGGCAAGGACGGGATGTGCTGGGCTTGGATGGAATTGGGGCTCAAGTGCAGAGCCCCTGGAGTGGTGCAAGGAGAGGCTGGGATTCAGTCCCTCAGGCAGGGATCACAGCAGTCAACACAGCTGGGGTTTTACAGCCATGCCAGACAAAAGCTGGCAAAGAAGCACCACTTAATCAAGCCAGACAAATGTGATTGCTCCCTTTGATTGAGTTACCAAGTTAATAGATGACAGGGACACAAGAGAGAGATTTCTAGAGGCTGTTAAGCCATTTGAGACTGCATCTCAGGAAGTCTGATTTAAAAAAATTCTCCTAATTGAGGCTCAACCCTGAGGCTCATCCCATCAACAGGGATGGAAACCCTAAGAAAAAGCCATGTCAGGGGCAAAGAGTGCAAGGATGGGGGGAAGGGTCTAGACAGGAGCTGCCTTAAGCCTGATCTTGCTTAACATCTTAATTGATGATCTGGAAGGAGGAAGTAAACAGTATGTTAATTCAATTCCTGGAAAAGACTGAATTGGGAGGCAGGGCACACAGCAGGCAGGGCAGAGACTGAAGGCTGTGGAGGGGTCAGATTGTGAGGGCAATGATGGGACTGGACTGGATGGCAGAGGAGGCTGAGGTTGAAGCTGGGCTCTTTGGGAAAGGGACACAGAGGGACAGCAGGACCTGACACCCTGCAAGGCAAGTCCTGCCTCCCAGACCCATCCCTGCAGACATCACAGGATCCACATGTTGCCCACAGCCTCCATGCCAGCCCCATGGTGTTGTGAGCCTGTCCCATGCTGTGGAGATCTTACCTGGGGTACAGATTCCTCCTCCAGCTCCTCAGGTTCCCACAGGAGTGTCAGCTCTGGCTTCTTCCCCACCTTCTGGAAGCGGAAGTCCACCAAGGGCAGCGCCTGCAGGCAGGGAGAGTGTTGGGAACATGCCCCCCCAGCTCTCCTCCACCTTGCCTGCGGATGGGGCTGAGGCTGCTTCTGCCCAGCACGCTGCCTCTGCAGCTCTTTAACAACTGGGATGCAGCAGCCTGTGAGCCTGAGCCTAGCACATAAATCAGGGGCTGCTGCCATACACCACCAGCTCATATATCACGCTCTATGTCCTGTTTAAAGATGTCATTGCCAGACATATAACCAGGTTATTAAGAGAGGATGCTGTCACCAAGTGCAGGTGCTGGCCCACAGCGCTGCTGTCACAGCCTCAGATAAACTATCTGATTAAATGAAATGAAAACCAGCCTCGCTCCCTGTCCTTGCTTCAGATCCATGCTTATCTCTGTACCCCTGAATCTGGCTTTATTCCCTTTTACCCAGCATGTCACAGGGAGAAGCTGATCCCCAGAGACTGGGCTGATCCAGACCCCCCTAGTCCCTTGTGCCTGCCTGGGCTGAGGGATGGAAGGCAAACTCCAGGAAGGTTCCCTCCCCTCTGGCTGGCCCAGCTCAGGAACAGCTCTGCCTGTGCAGGGCTGGCACAAAAGGGCACCAGGACAGCCACTGCCTGCAGTGATGCCAGGCTGCTCTGGCAAGGCAGTGCTGGCACTGTCTCACACTGGTGAGGTACTTACATTGCAGTAGATGCGCTTCTGGACTCCAAACTTCAGCACCAGGACATCAAAGGCCTTGCTCAGGACACCCATTACCATGGCTTCTGACTCCAGAGGACCACATTCCTGTCAAGAGACAGGGCTGTCACTACACAGCAGATCTTATTCAGCAATCCTCAAGGGGAAACAGTGTCTCAAGGTCCTGGAATCCAGCAGTGGTGATTGCTGAGTGTGTCCTCTCACTGTTTGCCTTTCCTAAAGCCAAGTGGACAGACACAGCCCCCTGCCCATGTAGGCATTTCTCAGGGAAATCCAGAGATGTCTTGGGAGAAAATAGCCTTGGGTCTTACCCTGACAAAGACAGAGAAAAAGAGGTCAGCGCTGAGCTCCTGCACCCTCTTGGAAGCCATCTTCCGGTCATTGCAGTGATCTGCCTGTTTCTGGATGGCCTCCTTCTCCATTTTGATGGGGGATCTGGCACCTGCAAAGGGGACAAGTGACAATAACATGCCCACGCTCCCTCCTGCTGCAGAGCCATGCCATGGCCCCTGTCCCCCAGGCCCAGCCCATGCAGGTGAGCAGCACCCACCGAGCGAGGCGGAGAGCAGGCGGTGCACGACGATGTCGGCGTAGCGGCGGATGGGGGACGTGAAGTGGGTGTAGAACGGCACGTTCAGGGCGTAGTGGTGGAAGAGGGTCTCGTCATCCAGGACGCCGGTGCAGAAGTACAGAGCCATCTGAAAGGGGGGAAACCAGCGAAGGGTGTGAGCAAGGGTGGTGCCATGAGGCTGGAGGGGTCTAGCTCTGCAAGACACAGCACCAGCAGCCAGTGGCCCTTCTGAAGACATCCTGTCTGCTGGTGGTCCTTCACTTGCTGCTCAGTTTGGGCTGCACAGGCACTGCAGAAACTGAGCACAGAATAAAAGGGGCAAAACCACTGCAGGGAGCTGCTGGCTGCCAGCTGTCCCTGCCTGGCCCCAAGGACTGCATCAACTTTCACATCACCCATGGGTCTAAGCAGTTTCCTGCTTCTGCTCAGGCCCTGGGGTTCATTTGCCATTCTCCCATCTTCCAGGGGAGAGCCCAGCTTGTTCTGTGCCCACATCAGATGCTCTTTGGTTCTGGGTCTCGCTGCAGGCTTTACACACCCACTGTGCATGCTTGGAGAGCACTGGGGGCAGGTATGAATGGCTTCCAAGGAGGAGAGACAGCCCTGCTGTGATCCCTGCTGCTCCATCCCACCATGTCAGCTGGGGAGCTGAGCGGCTGAACTGCCCATCTAAACCAACAACAGCAGCACCACTGCTCAGCAGCCTCTTCGGCAGGAACCTCTCCTGTGTCACCCCTGTTATCCCACAGGTTACAGCTTTTATTTTTACATCTGTGAAACACCAGCTCTTGGGGCTGGGAAAACTCTGGGGGCTGGGCCCAGGCGGGGAGGGGAGGCTGTGCAGGTCAGGGGGGTGGCGGCAGGGTCACGGCACAGTGGCGATTGAATGAACCCATTTAAAAATAAGAGCAAGTGATTTAAAAAAAACAGGAGTAGCCAGCTCTGATTACAGAGCCGTCCTGGGATCCTTGGTTTGGGCAGCTGTATCCTCCACTCTCCAGGCCAGTGGCGCAGCCAGCTCCTGCTGAGCAGCAACGCACTGATCCGGGCAAGTAAATAGAGCAGGTTAAAAAAAGCAGCATCAGTCCCAGCCTTATTATGAGACCCAAGAGCTGGGATAGGAGCTGTGGTGGCTGCCAATTTCCACAACCCAGAATTAAATTGTTTCTGATGGACTCCACGAAGTACGGTCTCCACTCAATTAGCTCAGCTCCCACAGAATGAAGCTGGGCAGGGAGACACACCAAGCTCCAGAGGCTGCTGCGGGAGGGGATGAGTGCCCTTGTGCTGACAGACAGCATGGAATCACAGGGAGCTTCCAGGCACTTGTGCCAGGCTTCTGGGCAGAAGGCAGGAAGGTCCCTACAAAGCCAGGCAGGCAGAAAGCAGAGCACCAGTCAAAATCCCTGCTCTGAGAAAGACACTGGGAAGGGCCCATCCCTGCCCTATGCCCAGCAGCGTTTCAAGTTATACCCCACCTTGTTTAAAGTTAGAAAAGGTGCTGAAGGTCCTGTGCAGCTTGCTGTTGTCTGGGGCACTTTGTCTTGATTGATATGCTAGCCACTGTAGGGTCCAGCACCATTTTGGACACCCTTCTGGCAGCCCATGATCCTCACTGACATTTGCAGCAGCTTGAGTATCACAGCAAAAATACTTCCCTAGGCCATGGCAGGGCTGCAGCCTGCAGGGAGCCCAGTCTGGTATGTATCTGACACCCATCCTCACCACCGTGACAGCACAACCCAGTGACATCAGCCTGGCATGAAACAGATGTTTTCTCATTAACAGATTTGACTCACAAGAGGTCTCAAATCCCCAGAGTTTGCTGCAATCCCCAGAGAACTGCAAAGAGCCTGGAAATAAATCAGCCCCAGCCAACCAGGGGCAGCTTTGCTTTCATGGACAGATTGAATCCCCGAGTGACTGAGCCCCTGAAAAATGGTGTGTCGCTGCTCCTTCATCTGTTACAAGGCTCCTGGCATGCCAATCCAGGCATTCCCCCAGGCACACGCATTACCAGTTCCTTCCCATCTCCCTCCTCCTCCAAGAGGCTGATGTCTTGACCACCAGCACACAGTGAAGAGGGAAGACACAGGCTTGGCACGACCAGGGGTTACACCTGTGGACAGGTTGTTTAGGCTGATTTAGCTGCAGCCTTGTCCCTGAAACATCAGCTTTATCGCTGGGAGCTGCAACATGTGCAGGGATACAGGTGACTTCTCAGTGCCCCGACCAGACAGTCTCGCTGCACCATCTGTCAGAGCAATGGCCCAGCCCTCACCACCAGCCTGGGCCCCTCAGTGGCTGTGCTCTGCAGCTGCCAACACTCAAATCTGTCCTCTCCCCCATGAGGGACCACGACATCCAGCAGGATGGGGCTGATTCTTCCATCTGCTCTCATGCTGGTGGCAAACAGCAAAAAAATTACTCCTCGCAGGGAAAGCTCCTTTCTCCTGGAAGATGTTTGCCCCTTTCCAAATGTTTTGCCTGTAAGGGGAGTGTGCCAGGCAGCAGGTTTGCCACATATGGTGGACTGCACAGCACACCTGAACACACAGGCACCTTTGTCTTCTGGTGATGGAATGAGACTAATTCCTTGCAAAATCATGTCTCGTGGAATATCTCCTTTTAAAAATGCCTCTTTCTCTGTCTGGTATCTACTCTGCAGAAGACTTCATCCCCAAAACCTTGATAGCTCTTTCATGTAATGAAATCTAACATATTCACAAGGCTAAATCTTAATGAGGGCCACTGTGTGGTATCTGAAAGTACTCCCACCACTTCTCCAACCACAGTCTCAGGACCCCACAATGGCAAGATCTCAGCAAGTCCATGGGTCCCCAAAAGCCCATCTCCTCCTTGGTGCCACTGCAGAACTTTCTCTTTGCTCATCCATCCTGGCCAGCAGCCAGGCTTGCTCCATGTGCTGCTACTGGCAAAGCTCAAGCTTGTGCCACAGTCAGCAGGACCAGAGAGGGACTTGAAGGAAATCATATCACCACTGCACCTTCCAGCAGAAAAGAAGGATGTGACAGAAGGGACCAGGATAACCCAAAGCAGGATATGGGATCTGGGACAACACATCCAGCTCCAGAGGACACCCCCCGCTCTTTACAAAGCAGCCCTCCTGAGCTGGACACACATGAGAGGGTGATTTACTAAACGGCCTCATGCCCCAGTCCCAGTTGCAAACAAGCATTAAGTCCCGGAAACACAGCAGGACTTCAGGCAACTGCTAATGAGTAAATGAAGCAAATAAGCTAATTACAAGAGTGACAGTCAAATGAGTGATGTTGGGAAGATGATTCATTCCTGCAGCGATAAGCAGGCCACAGCAGAGAGATCATTTCAGGAACGTGCCCCTTCTCCCCACGGGGTAGGACTTTCCTCAGAAAAGGTTGTGCCGTGCCCAGCTGCAAATGCAGCTGATGCCTCACAAAAACGTTTTATGATGGTGATAAACACCCAAGTAAGTGTCCTGAGCTACAGATGCACTAACCATGACAACTGGTATAAGCAGCACAAGCCTCCATTGCAGAGACTATCAAAGAAAGCCATCTGGGCTGGAGGGAGACTGAAGAGTTTCCAGAACTTTCCTTCTTCCAAGAGGAGGTGCCAGGCTGTGCTTATGGCCAGCTGCACACCCCTACCCTTAATTCTTTCTTTGGACCAGTTGGGATACCATGATGTGGAGAAATGGCACAAACATGAACCATGGAGCCCACCGCCAGCTGTTCACAGGGCTGGGTCCTTGTGAGTCTGCTAACAGCCCTCATGCAACTTCAAGGGTGAAATATCCCAACCAGTAATAACAAGGACACTGTGGGCAGTGAGAAAAGACTCAGCCTGACCTTGCCATCCAGTGAAGCTTTGTTGCTTAAGGGATACTCCCACTGCCAGCTGCACAGGGCTGGAGGCACCGAGGAAGCTGCTGGCAGCCCTGGAACAGCACATTCAGTATTCATTCACTCCCTGTGTGTGCAGCAACCAGCCTGGTAACTCAGAAGGGGCGAGGATTGAAGATAGAGCCACAGCAGAAAGCTACAAGCAGACATGCCTGACAGCACAGCGTTGTTCTCACCTGCATGGGCCTGGAGAACATGTAGGTCAGCACTTCTTTCCTTGCTCTGGAATATTTGTCAGCACCAAATGTTTCACTTAAGCTTTTCTGGAGGAGAAAAGAGAGAGCATTCAGTGTTGGCATGTTATGGTGGTAAAGGGACCCAGGCAGACCTTACTGGTGCTAACAGCAGCCTGTCAAAGCCAAATTCCCCTTTTTCTTGAAAATCCCCTTGTAAGCCAAAGGGTGCACACGAAATTGGGCTTTGCTGCGCTCCCAGCAGCCCCAGTAGGACTGCATACACAGTCCTGAGCACTGGCTCTCCTCCTGGGGTCAGGGGCAGGGAGCACCCAGGGCATGGGGACTGCTGGCTCTGCCCCCAGTTGTGCAGTGTGAGAGAGAGGCTGTAAACCTTCTCCTGACCCGTGCCTGGCTCCCATCCAGCTCCTGAGAACTTCAGCACACGGACGAATGGGCCTCTGGGGAGACATGGATATGGGAGGTCACTGCCTGGGGGTAGCAGTGAGGAAGGGCTGGAGGGCTCAAAGTGCAGGAGAGGAGCTGAGTGAGCAGCCTGGCATCTGCTGATATAGGCTGGACACAGCCAGCAAGCAGGGAAAGCAGTCCCAGCTGACGGAGGGGCGTGCGGGAGGCCAGCGGGGATGGGATTAACGGAGGATTATCCACAGTCCAGTTGCGGTGAGTAAAGAAAATCCTGGAACCTGCGCGGTGCTGTTCAGCTGGAGTTCAGCCTCAGGACATGCTCAGCAGAGGAGTGGTTGGATACTTCTTGCACTGGCTGCATCTGACCTTTCCCAGCACTGCTCTCTAGTCCTTCCCAGTCACCCCACTCCCCACCCTGCCCTCCCTGAGACCTGCAGCAGCCCAGACAGAAACAGTCCCTTGCAGAGCTACTTTCCTTGTGCTATGGAGCAAATTCCCTGCCCAGAGAAGGAAATCCAGGTGTCCCAGTGAGTGCTCCTGCACTGAAACATCCTTCCCATTGCAGGGAGCGCAGTGCAGGGGTCACTTGCAAGGTCCTTCCCACCCTGCTCTAATCTCTGTGCACAACATGGCTGACCAGGCCAGGCTGGGCCACCCCTACCCAGCGCTAATGGGATCAATAGTGAGTGAGGGAGGTGTTTTGCTTTGGCATGGCGTGGTTGTCAGCTTTGCTTGGGCAGGGAGGGACAGGGAATAAAGCACATGCTGCCACGAACACACCACTATGTAGCTGCCCACCCTTGGCCCCCACGGCCCTGCCAGGCCAGCGCACTCACATGCAGGGTCCCCGCGCTGCTGAAGTCGATGTCGAGGCCGACTTGGTTGCAGAAGTCCATGAGGTCTTTCAGCAGCTTGGTTTGGGGCGGGGGGTGGCGACGGAGGAAGGCCTGCTCGGGGAAGGAGCGGTAGATCTGATGGGCCACAGCCATGTTTGCCAGCAGCATGAACTCCTCCACCAGCCTGCGGCACGAGAAAAACAACCCCAGGCCCCAGTTAGCCAGGGGAGGCCCCTGGGAAGCCAAGCCAGTCCACAGTGATGGGAACTAATATGACATGGGGGGACAGGGGAGCAGCTTGTAGTTGCTGACATAAGCACAGATTAGCTGTGAGACTGCAGCAAATCCCCCCCAAATTCTCACTTTCCAGCAGAGGTTTCCCCAGGGACTCAAGAGTAAGCTGTCCTGCTGGTGCAGACAAGCAGAAGTCAGTGATAAATTGACAGCTTAAATTAGGATAAAATAATCTCCCTTTAGGTCATTTTATCTCCTGAAACGCTTGACAAGCAAAACAAACGCCGTGCAAGAGATAGCACGGAAAACAAACACACATCTCTGTCTTCCTGGGCCAGAGCAAACAGCGTCTCGCTCGCTCCCCCATCCCGAGCTCCACATGTGTGGTCAGGCCCAGGCACCGAGCCCTGCCCCACGCCAGGCTCCCACCACAGCACAACACAGCACTGTCCCCAGGCAGGACAAGCCACCAGAGCTGCTCCAGCAGGGCTGCCTTTGGCATCCAGGAGATGCAGGGACTCCACAGGCTCCTCCATACAATCTCCAGAGTGCTGGGGTATTCCAGGCTGGGGTGAGCCCCTCACTTTCCATCTCTGAATGTATATGCATTGAATGGAAACCTCTGGGGTTACACAGTGCTCAGGAAAGCAATCCCAACACTAGAGATCATCTTTGGCATGTGTATGGGCTGTGCTACCAGCAGCAGGGCTGTGCCACGGGGGACTTGTTTCACTGGACTTGATAAGCAAGAGATGTGCTTAACTGGGCTTCCTGCTATTTCCTGCATGTGTTCCCAGGGCTCCTAACTGGTGCTAATTGCCAAAAAAAGATAATAGATTTACAGAAGTAACCTTATCCTCCCAGCAATGCCTGAGTGAGCTATTGCTGATTGTGCCAGCTCAGCCTTGTTGCTCCTGCAGGCAAAGCAGTGATTTTGCAGGACTGGCTGGGAGACCAGGGCTGCAGCCAGTGCTCCTGTATCACCCAACCCTGGCCACTGCTAGGGAGACTGGCCAGGTGAGATGTGCAGGGTGCTGCACTCCTGGAGTACTCCTACAGCAGTCATACATTCTCAGCCTGGGAGTACTTGCCAAGAACTAGAAAGAGAAAGGAAATAAAGACAAGCCCAGAGGAGAAATAAGCACCTGACAGTGATCATCAGCAGTAGAAATATTAGTCTTTAATGGGAAGGAGCTCCCTTATTAAGAGCCCTGTGGATTCTCACAAAGGGTTTTGAGCCAGAGGCCAACACTTCAGGCCCCACAGGGAGGGCAGGAGGGACATCCCGGCCCAGGGGCAGTGTGGGCAGGGCAGGAGCAGCACAGTCTATATGGGAATGGGCTGCCTGCCCTGTCCCCTGGAACACCTGCCCATGGGGACATGCTACCAAAGGCCAAGGGCTGGGTCGCGGGTGGGCAATGCTCTGTGACCTGAGCAGGATCAGGACACAATCCTGAGGGACCACTTCCAAGAGGGCTGAGCCAGGCTCTTGCTGCTCCTGTGCAGCAGAACCGGCAGATGGCAACCTCGGCCCCTCTATGGCCACCGGCTCCAGGGGGTCCGGGACAGTGTGGCCCGGGGTGTGGGACAGCATGGCCCGGGAACACTGGGCACCCTGGCCGTGGGACAGCCAGTGGCAGCCAGCGGGTTATGGCATGGCCATCCCCATCTCCTGAGAGTGGGGAACACACCACTGGTACCGAGCAGCACGTGGGGAAGGAACAGTGGCCTGAAGAGGTGTGAGGCTGTGCCAGCCCATGCTCACACCTGGGAAGCCCTTTCTGCCCGAGCCAGGTCACAGCGAGGCACAGAAAACAGGGCAGACTGCAAAAGGCTGCACCTCTCCATCCCATGGGCTTTGGTGCAAGCAAAGAGGGAGGCATTTCCAGCATTAGCCTCAGCCACACAGATGCACGCTTGGGCAAAGGTTGGCCATGGAGCCCCCCTGCATTTCCCTTGAACTGTGGCCTCTACAGAAGGAGATGCAAGCCCATTTTTAAGGACAAAACAATAAACACCTGTGAACAAAGTCTCCTCCTTGTCACAGGCAACATGTGCTCATTGCATGTCCCAGAGATGAACACGATGAGCAAATGCTGCAGCAGACCCTGGTGGTTCTGTTCCTGTTGAGCACTGGAGTGTAAACCCTTCATCTCCCATCTACAATGACACTTTTGGCTGGATGCAATTTCCACCTGATTATTAAGTTCTGCATTTTGTTTTATCATTCTGTGGCTTGGGCTTTTACAATTTCCAGGAGATATCCTTGTTCTGATGTTGTAGGTACTGAATGGAACCTCATACCTGAGCACCCTCCTGCCAGGGATGCTTTTATTCTTGAAGTAAAACTAACAGCAGATACTACCCATTCTGCTCTGCAAAATCCCATCCTGGGAAGCACTCAGGAGCTTTGCACCCATGACAGGGTGTGCAGGATGTGACCATAGATATTCAGAATTGAAAAGCTACTCTTGCTCTCTCACCCAAAGGCAGAGGCAGGCTCTGGGAGATGCATCTGCAGTTTGACTTTCAAGGATCAGGTGACACAGATAAAGTTGGACACTGTCCTGTATCTGGGGGGAAAAGAAGCCCCAGGATCTGATGGGTTGGTTTGTCTCAGCTCAGGGTAACAAACCAGAGTGTCCTGGGAAGGCTGCAATGCCCTGGGGGCTGATGCCAAAACCCCCTGTAGGGACAGAGGGTCCTTCCCAGCTCTGGATCACTGCAGGGTCATAGAGCTGCTCCCCAAATGCACCCTGCTGTAGCAGTCCTGCAAGCATGAAAGGGAAGAAGAGTGTGGAGCTGCTCTATAACTCTTAGTCAGAAGTTCTAAACATCAGGAGTTCAGGGAGAGAAAAGCAGCTTCCAGTAGGCACAAGTCAGGGCTGGGGTAATCCAGAGCATGTGAGAGCTTGCCAGGGTCAGAGGGAACAGGCTGGGGACAGTGAAGGAGCTGGCACCTGTGCCTGGAGTTAAGCCACGTTACCTCCTCCAGCAGAGCAATGGGGTCTGGGGCTCAGGACACAGAAAGGAGACAAGATCTGCATGAAGCAGCTTAATGTGGTGACCTCACTGCACCTGAAAGGAAAACCTTAATCCCAAGAGGAGCTCACACTGAGACTGCATGGGATGTTGGTGACTCAGGAGAACGAGCCAAGGCTAGGACTGCCCATGAAGCCAGCAAGGCTTCAGGTGCTGAGGAGCTGGAGAGCACAGCAAAGCTGCTGCCTTCCTGCCCTCCCACATGGCTTTTCAGTTGCACTTTTAGCTCATGTTCTCACCAGGGCTTCAACTAAGCAAGCACTACACTGTGGCTTGGAGAAAAGCAATGGATGTTGAGGCTGGTGGGAGCAGAGGTTGGCTGGCAGAGTATGGACCCAGCCCAGTGGCTGGTGCTGATGTTGCTGGGAGCTGTGTTAAGCCCTGCTAACTTGTCAGCAGGTCAAACAACAAGAGGTTTTGGGGTTTCTGTGGGTTTTTTTCTTAAAACAGCCCAGCTTGGAGTCTGGCTCAGTGCAGCTGGCAGACAAGAGTACAAAGAAAAATATTTAATGGCTAAAAAAACGGAGACAGAAAGACTGGTCCATGTGAACGCGCGCTGAATGAATCCCATGTGAAATGCATTCTAACGCCATCGCTACAGTTTCCTCTGGATTAGCTGAGCTATCCTTGGCTCCTGGCTCCATAAAATCCCATAAACAATCTGATCTGAACTTTTGCCCTTTCTGTGCTGATGTGAGGTTTCCTCTGCCATCCCACAGACAGGGCTAGGGGTCAACAGGTGGCTGTCCCTCCCATAGGTGCCTGCAGATCCCAGCCGTCCTGCTAACCATGCTGCAGAAGGGAGCACTTCCAAACCTGTTCCATGCATCACTTAACATGTGCACATGTGAGGGCAAGGAGAGGGAGGGATGGGATGGCTTTTGAGCTCTGTAATATGTACAGCTCCTGTCAGCTCCTTCAATACCCAGATTTTGCTTATGAGTTATGTGGATGAAACTCATCTTCAGCCTGCCTTATGCAAGAGGTCAGCTGGAGTGTATGGGCTTACACTCACCTCTGAGTTTCAAATATGAGCAAGGCACATCAGTGCCTAAATCTCACCAGCTTCTAGGGAGATTTCAAGCTCCTGAGATGCTCTGAAGCACAAGTCTTGGTGCTTTTCAGAGTATTTTTGATAGTCACAGCTTCTGTAGGGAAACTGTCACCTGTGAAACCATCCAGCTGAAGAGGACTGATGACATCTTGATTACAGCCCCAAACTCAAGCTAGTGGGCTGTAATTCCTCTCAGACAACTCCTGCCAGGGCCAAACATCTATGGGATGTGGAAAGAGGAGCTACACATTCAGACTCTTGACCTGCTTTAGTATCAGCATTACTATTTGCTCCGTTAAATGTTAGGTAGACCCTTCCCAACCTCCGGATAGCAACCTTGAAAAACTACAGATGCCCTCAGCAAGTTGTTTGGTTGATGGCAAATAAAATAATGGCTTCTCATGGCAAATCTGCAAAGAGAGGCAGGGCAAGTAAAATGCCTATTTGGCTGCTTGTCTCCATGGCAATGCAGCTAGGCTGCACAGCAGCCATCAAGTGCCCACTCTCCCTGATTAACTTGACAAATGACATTAGCTAAGAAGGGTTTGCTGAAAGGGAGAGACAAGAAGTACTTTGTGTGCAATCCAGTAAGCACAGGAAGGAGGCAGGCAGCTTCCTTAAAGCAAAAGGACACTAAAACACGTGCTGTTCCAGCAGTGTAACAGATCCAGGGGTTTCAGAGCAAAGGGCAGTGAGGTGGGGCTGGACAGATGAGCACAGCTGTTCCCCCATAACGCCTTCTACACCTCCATCCCCTCCTACAAGATGTAACTGATGGGTATCCAGGTGTTGGAAGAGTTATCACAGCTGAGGTGTGAGAGATAAACCCAAAACACCACACAGCTCTTTCATGGCAGGGTTCTTTGCTTTTGATGGGCTGGAGAAGCAGGTCTTTTCTTCATGTGTAGCTCATTATGGAAACCTGCTCCCAAAAGGACGGAGCTGAACTGTTCTGAGCTGGAGTCTGAGCCCCTCTTCCAACGGTGGTCCCTCTGGCTGGATGAGTTGCCACCAAGTAAATCCCCAGCATTCTTCCAGCAGTTCAGACTAGAGCCAAATGTGACCAACTTTTTCTGCAAGGGATTGTAGAAGATTGTATTTCTCCTAACCCATTACAATATCTCATCTGCTCCTCTCCATCTTGTCTCTCTCTCATAGCACTTACTCCCTCCTACAAAAGGAACAAGACATCTGCTATCCAGATTTCTTCCCATCTATGGATAGATTTACCATCCCAGATCAGCACGGGTTAGTGCTTCAACCTGCAGTCAAAGGCCTCTTGTTTCTCAGCCCATATCTATGTGCTTGCCTCAGGTGTGTCCAGCTCCATGCTGGGTCCAAGCAGGGTTAGGACAGTATGGCTTTGACAGCGTCACGCTTGAACTGAACAGCGTCACGGAAGGCTGGTGCTGAGAAGGGCAGCCCTGATGTGAATGTGTGTGTCTGAGAGAGCTCTAAAGACACTGATGGATTTATGTCCCCTTGCTAAGGGCAGTACACTGCTGAGAGCCCCCACTCTCTGCTGGCTTGGAAGGGATTATTGTTACAGCACAATCTCATACCGAACAGGAGATCTACAGCCACCCCCTGCAAATGGGTCTCTAAATCCTGCTGCATTCACCCACAAAGTCACCTTCCACAAAAGGCTGCAAATAGTCCTGTTCACATCCAACAGGAGCAGCATCACCTGAAGGAAAACACTAAAGAAACAGCACCACCGCTCAACCAACAAACCCTCTCCAAAGGTGTTAGGTCCAAAGATGCTGGATGTCGTATGACTTTTTCTTCCTTAAATCATGTTCGCTTATTTTTGATTACAGCTCTTCCATGAAGCAGAGGAACTCCAGAGATTTCTAGAAAAGCTCTTCTAAAACCAACATTAGCTAATCCCACATCTCCTGAGAGCACAGCCAATGACACAATTATGCTCTTTGGTGAGTAGCTGGGCTGGCACTTGCCATGGCTCTTTTCCATGCAAAATTATGCAAGAACAGTGTGCTGTTTTTTTGGTGACACTCTGCTTATCCAACAAACAGGAGCATCTTCAGCCATCCACTCTGGAACAGCACTGCTGCCTGAAGAGCCATGAAAATCAAATCCCCTATTATCCAAAAAAACTGGATTACAGTGTTACATATGAGCCTTGCAATGTTGGTGTGGAGCTCCTGTTGCCAATGACAGTTGCCAAAAGACCAAAAGACCTACTTTTTTTTTTGAAAGAAAAAGTAGTAAAAGGCAAGAATGCTGGATGTTCCTGGCTTGATGAAAGTCATTTGTGCTCCTCTCACAGCTAGCAGTAGCCTTATACAAAGCATAGCTGAATAATGGAATTACTCCACTTTCTGAGATTGCTCAATTAACTCTTGGTTAAAACTGCTACCATTGAAACTTGATGAGAATAGCAGTTCTGAGGCAGTTTTAGATTCATTTCTTACTAAGCTAGAATGGCTTTTCCCTATAATGAACACCCATTCCAGGGTATAAAGAATGCCCTTTATATTAGCTATGGTGCCTTCCCAGTAATAGATGCCTACAACACAAATGCATGGGAGGGTTCTCTGAATACAAATGTCACTTATGGACCACTCTCACACCTTGAGGCTGGAAATGCCACAAGACTGCTCTCTTTGCTTTATCCAAATTATCTGTGGTACAGTGGAAAACCTTTTTAAGTTCTCAATGCTGATGCTGGGCTCCTGAAGGCATTTGGCATGATTAGGAATTAATTGCTTAAAGCCTGATGTACTGGTTTGCACACAGGGATTTAGACCACTAGAAAAGCCTCAGCCATTTGCCTGAGTTTCTTTGAAATTATCAACGGCGCTTTGCAGCCCTGTTAAATGAAATTGCTGACTACATCTGGCAGCACAGCGTCAGGCCAGACGTCGCAGCGCTGGACGGCACGAGCGGCCACAGAGCCTTTGGGACCTCTTGGCTCTCAGCTGTGTGGGTGGAAAAGGCCCCTTGCCCAGCCTGGAGCTCCTCACCCTCATTTGTGGTTCATATGGAAGGGATAAAGTCAACATCTGCCTGTCCTACCATCCTCCCTCCTGTCTTGATTCAAATGGCAGAGGAGGCATCCTTGGACTGAAGTGTTGGTGTTGCAGAGGACGCAGTCACTGCGGGCTGTGCCTCTTCATTAAAGGTTAATATGACTGCAGTCTGCTCCTTTTCATGCAAATTGGTGACAACCTTCAGACTCCCGGCATGGTGCTGAAGTGCCCCTCTGTGCCAAAACAGAGTTTTCAGCTACTGTGGGGCAGGGATGAAAGCTTAGACCTGCACGCATGTGCTGGGCCACACAGGATGTGGAGGCACAACTTCAGCAGGCTCCCTCAGTCTCAGCTCCACTGTTCTCCACAATTTTCTCAGGACTACCACATTTTTGAGCCCAGGGCAGAGGACTTTACTCTCAGCATCACACACAGAGGAAGATCTCCAATCAGGAATGGCCTTCCTAGATCAAGACATCCCTTTTTTCATGGGCCCAAAGAAGCCCCTGGAGTGCTGCCCACTCAGAGTGAGCACACAGCCTCATATACATACTCTTCTAGGAACGTCTCCAGTCCTCAGGGCTGCCTGGCACTGCCACACTGACCTCCCACTTGTGCTGGGTGTCAGCATCAAAGTGACAGCAATGCTAAAAACCCTCCCTGAACGCACAACCCCCTCACCTTTGTGGGGAAGACAATGGGAAAGAGACTGCAATCCTTGCATCTCCAGAAGCTGTGCAGTTGGGAATCCCAGTCCTGCTTTCCACAGATCTGTGTCAGATCCAGTTTGTCTTTCCAAGGAGTCACCAGCTCACCAAGATCTCAGTTGTCAGAGGCAGCTATGATGCCAAGGGCCCTGCTCCCACTATGCAGAGCCACAGGGAAGGGATAAGGATGGATCACTAATGCACAATGCTATGCTCAACTCTGGGCTGGCAAGCTTACATCTGGGACTGAATTAGGATGCTCCCAAGCAAGGGTGCTGCCCAGCAACCTGGGCCAGAGCAGGGATCTGAGACCTGAGTTTTCTCCAGTCCATGGTTATTCTTGGTTGGTGAATGAGCTCAGAGCCAGGCTGGGGCTGGGATGGGGCAGAGGAGAGGGGAGATATCTCACAGCCAGTGTCCAAGCCGGGCAGTCCACATTCCTGAGACGTGCAGTCTCATATGCCACTGGCTCCAAAAGCACAGCTTATGACAAGACACATAATATTAATGTCATCCAGAGTCTGGCTAGGAGGAGAATGGAAAGAATTCCTGAATGAATGCAGACAGCCCCTCTGCTGACGGGAAAGTCTCCAGCCCCACACATCAGGCCAGCGCCGCCTGTTATCAGACTGTCTTTCCCATTGGAAGGAGGAAACAGGAATGAAAGGCACTTTTTCTCGCCATTAAAAGTTTATGCAAGTGATTTATGGGTCAGAAAAATTAGCAAGTGCGTTGCTGAGTGCTCCATACAGCAGCGTGTGTTACGTGGCTGCTGACCAGAAATGCCAAGACCCATTAGGTGGAAGCAAAGGGCAGCATGGTGGAAAGTTAAAGATGCTTTTTGCCGATTTAATTAATTAGCCAGGTCTTTTCTCCATCCCCTGCAGCCTTCATTAATGTAATGTTGAAGTGAAGAAATATTAACAATTCAGACAACACATTAATATTAACACAACACCTGCAAAATGCAAGCATAAGTCCATTAGGTAAACATGATCTTACACCATTGAGGCAGAAATAATATTCTGACATTTGCTAGCACAAGTATCCTGCAGAGATACTGTCCATCACTTACGCTCCCTTATAAGCCATGGCCCCTGGTACATGAGGGGCTCTTAATTGGTTACTAGTCCCTGAAATGATGAGAAAAACTTACATTTCCATTAAGATATTTACCCATTCCATATGGAAAGTGTCTTACTAAAGCCATGTCATGAACCAGAAAGATCAGAAGGGATTTTTAAAAGGATTTTATCTCTGTGCCAGCAAGGGATGGAGACAAAACCTGAACCTGATAGCTTGTAAATATTAACCTACACTTGGGAATGCTCCAGAACATCAGCTTTCTATTATGGTGGTTTCATCAGAGACAAGTTTTCATTAAGGGAGGAACAAACAGTTAATCACCCAGAGAACTGATAGTGCTGCAGGGAGTCACAGACTGCTAGAACCAGCCTTCCTGTTTCACATTCCCCATCAGCTAATGTTCTCCCAGACATTCCTGCTGAGGAGATATTCACACCCTGTGTGTGTTACACCCTTCAGCCTTTGGACTTGCTTTTTCCCAGTTTACCTAGCATTAAAGAGTTGATTACTTCCAAAGCAGGAGATAATCTGATGGTTAAGGGGGAAATAAAGAATACTGGATGAACATTCCAGACTAGAAGCATACTCTGACATGGACAATGACTGGGAGAGCATACATCTACCAACCAGGATGTGACCAAGGAACAAACAAGAAGGAGTCTGCAGAAACTCATGAAGAGATGAACAACAAAAGATAACAAAAAAAGAGTTTAAAATACCAAAACCATGGGAAGTAATCTACATAATCCAGCAGCCAAAGGCAGTGGTGGCACAACAACTCAGCACACACCCCTGATGTTCATGAAGTGGAAGTCAGGCAGTGACTTACTAAGTAATGCCCTCTTCTGGTGCAAGTCTCTGGTCCAAGCAATGCAGAGTAACTTCAAAGTTGGATTAGGCTGGCCTTTTCCAGTTGAGTTCTAGCAATCTCCACCTTCAATTTTCTCACAGCCTCTCTGGGTGCTTGCTCCAGTTCTTAACCATGCTCACAAGTGTTGTTTGGGCTCATGGGAAGAGACCTCCAGGAGAAGCAATCACCCAGACTGGCCAGCCTTCAGCAAGGGCCTTGCCAGAGGAGGACTGCTCAAGAGAAACTGGCTACAGATCAAGGGAATCAGAACAATCACTGGGACCACTGGTTCTGAGAAGATCCATGTCAGAAAAACATGTGTAACTTGGCAAGTTCCCGAGGTCCCCAGCAGACAAAACTCAAAGGTAGCTGCTCCCTGGCCATGGGATGCTCTGCTGGGGCTGCTGCTTTCCAGGCAGGGCCATGGGTCAGGGCTCACAGCACTGCCCAGCATTGCTCTGGTTCAACCTCAGATTTGCAGTTGTAGCACTGAGTGTGGGCAGGTTAAGGGGAACAGTTGTATCAATACAGAGTGAGGGATCCAGCTGGCTCTGGCTGTATTATTCTTGGTCTGAAATGATTGCAAAGCAATTGTGAACCTTCTGGTTACCAGGACTTTCAAAGACATGGAAACCTGAGGGGGAGGGAAGCAAGGTACGGGGGACACCAACAGCAGACTGGGGTTAAAACAACCAATAAAAGTTGGCAGGGAAATGGGCAACACAAAATTTGGGGGTGATGTTTTCTAAATATGCTACTGAAATACTCTGGATAACTTCTGCTTTCAAGCAGCTTCTTGGCAGATTAAAATGTCCCAGAAGGTTTTATATCCAGCTCCTACAATCTTAAACTAAATATTAGGTGAGAAAAACATGCTTCTAAGGAAAAGTCAAACATAGCCCTGAGTGAAAAACAATGATCAGGAGAACGAACATATTGGGTTTGTTGAATATACAACCAACATCCGTTTTCTTGCCCAAAAAATAAAGCCAAGGGAATAAAATGCAGAGATGAGCAGAATGGAAAAGCTGCAGGAAATTTAGGCAGTCTCCCCCCACCCCACATATTTCCCCAGGCAGGACTCTCACCCTGCCTGGCCTCAGCCAGCAGGCTTGGAACTTTGCCTTGAATTCCTAAGAGAGCCTTACAACCTCTGCAGCAGGACAGGCTCAAGGTACAATGGGTCTTTTCCATCCGTAACCTCTCTCCCTTGACTTTTATGTGCATCGATTCAAAAGCTGTTTGATTTACTGATGCAGGGGCTGTGAAGAGTCTAGTTTGGTCTAAGGACAGCCTGAGGTTAAAGGCAGCAATGCAATTTCACCACCCTGTCCATTACAAGAAAATGCTCAGATTTGGATTTACAAGCATGTTCCAGTGAGCCCACACATCACAGCAGGCTGAAATTAGCCTCATTCACACAATGGGATTGAGGAAAAATGGATAAACATCCCACTGGAGCTGGACACCCCATGGAGAAAGCCAAGTGTGGGAGCGGGTCTTGAACAGCACCTTGGAGGGCATGTGGCTGTGGGTGACAGAGAGCTCTTTGTCTCCACCAGCCAGATGGCAGATGAGGCTAGATGAGGCAGCTTCAATGAGACGAGTTGAGGATGAGTGGCATGGGACCTATCACTTTAAGGAACGGAGAATCATATCCTTCAAATCCAGAGATGGATATGATGACTCTCCAGAGCTGCATTGTAAGAAAGGACTTTGTTTCATGTCCCAGTCCCTCTACTGAGATTGTATAGAAGTGAGAACAAGCTCTCTTGATGCCAAAGTCTGCAAAGCCTCACATGCTGCTGGGTGAATTTAGGAAATACCTCCATCCCTGATTGTCACATTCATAACTTGGTTACTCCAGCTAGTTCCTCCATTGACTTTTATGGATCCCTCAGCTCCATCTAAGAACACAGAAACCAAAGCTAGATCCATGATGATATCCTGGAACTGCTCCTTTGGGCCAGGGTTTTACTAGACGACAGGAAGCTTGGTTAAAATTAAGACCCAGGTGCGATGAAGAAGAACTCTTGCAATGTTACCTTCCAACTCTTCCAGAGTTCAGCAGCACAGATCAACCTCCTGAAAAAATCTACCATCACAAGAAAGCAGACACACAGATCTGTCAGCACATTTGTGCTGCTGAAACTGATGGATCTCAGCAGTGGATCATGGTAAGATTTGCAACACTGTCATCTTGCAAAGCCTTGGCAGTGCCTTTTAATCCTTGGAAAAGGAGCACTTCAGGCATCAGTTCTTGACTTTGCATTTGAATGTTGCAAAGCCAAAGCAACGTCTCTTGGAGCACAGGGCATATCCTAAGATGCCCTGGAGCCTTCTTGTCCTACAGACATTGAGTAGCAATCTCCAAATGACAAAACAGAAATAAAACCATATATCCTCATGCTTTGGTGAGCCTCCAATCCAAGCCTGACAGATACCTGGCTATGAGTGCTGTGTCTCTCAGACTGCTTAACCCTTGAATAAACAGGGAAATGTATATTTAGAAGAAACCTGGGTTTATCCCTTTCCCCCTTCAAATCTAGTTTAAAGCTCTTCCAATGAGCCCTATTAACTCTTGGGGGAAAATCCTTTTTCCCCTTTGAGACATGTGTACCCAGTCTGTCACCAGCAGGCTCGGTGTTGTGTAAAGTAACCTATGAGCAAAAAAAACCCAAATTCTTCAGTGACCCCAGGCCTGGAGCCAGGTATTGACCTGCTGGTTCTTACTGTTTCTTCCCTTATAATTTCCTGTAACTGGAAGAATAGGGATGATATTACCTGTTCTCCTGATCCCTTAGTCATCCCAAACCATTGAAGTATCTCTTGAATGCCCTTGAACTTCTTGTTGCCAACATCATTGCTGCCTATGTGAAAAATCAATAATGGATCATATCTGAGGGCCATACCAGGGTGGGAAGTTTTCACTTTTAAAACTTGGCCCCAGGGAGGCAGCAAACTTCCCTAAGGAGTGGGTCCAATCTCTGTACTGGGCCTTCGGCTCTCTACCAAGGGTTACTCAGTAACATCCAAGTAAAAGCTTTGGAAGTTTCCTCCAACTGATCAACCTGTTGAATCTGGACAGCTGAGAAGGACAGTGAATCTCCATCAGATACCCTTCACTGACTAGTTTCAGCAGGGGACAAACCCACTCAGAACCACTGCCTGCAGCAGCAACATAACTGTGCCAAAAGGTGTTAAGAAAGGGGACACACAATAGTTAAAGCAGACAATCCAAGTACCTGGAAAAGGGCAGGGATTACAAGAATCTGGTAACCCACCACAGGGGATACAACAGCTTCTGTTACCGCCCACACTTCATGTGCTCACTTACTGCTGTCTGGACATGACAGACACCAGCAGCTTCTGTGGATGCTTGTGGGAGCATGTCCCTCCACAGCAAGAGAGGCACCAACCAAATTTCAGCCTGGGTTTGCTCCATATCACACCAAGACAGATCCCATACAGAAAGAGTTCGGGACTGAAGCATGGATGGGCTGAATGTCAAAGCATGGGAAATACAGCTTAGGGTACGTGCAATCCAGGCACATTATACCCTCTTTGAAACTCACTCTCCCATTGTTATTTAACATCCTGCAAGTTTCAGCCAGAGACTCCCATCCGCGCCCCAAACTGGCCTGGGTATGGCTGGGAAGAAGAAAGGGAGCTTGAAATGAACTGTGGAAAGATTTAAGTGCTCTAACTGCTGCTTTCCAATACAATTTTCCACTTGGGGCAGGGGAAGGGAAGGAGGAAAGCCTGACAGTAGTTTAGAGCCAGTCACAATTGTGACAGGTTCTTCTTTTCCATTTCCAACCAGCTTACAGGCAGAAGGAGCACTTTAACTTCCATTAATTATCACAGCCTTATTCCAGCCCAGGGTTTCAGAGCAGCAGTGGCAAACTCTTATGACCCGTGAGGAGCAGGTCCTGCCTCAAAGTGTGCTACACTACTCAGTCCAGTAAAACTCTATAATTCATGGAACCAAGAACTACTGCAACTCTTCCTAGAGTACCTCAGTTTGCAGCTAAGGGCATCTCCTGTAGGCAGCACCAGTTCTGTCAGAGAAGAGGATCACACAAACAACTTCTTGCACTCCAGACTCTGAGAACAGGTTAACAGCCATTTAACAGATGGATTTCTTGCACACCCAAGCTGTACACACAGAAAAAAAAAGGAGATTAACAGAGGAGTATATCACTTCTGTCTCCTTCCTGGCTACCAGAGACTCTACCACCACGTGAAGTTTATGGCATTTATCAGTACTGATCACTGGATACACAGCCTCAAAGTGTGCACGTGGTGTTCAGGGAGGTGCAGGCAGCTCAAACACACAGCCCTCACACAACTGGGGCAAAACTATCATGAAATATTGCTATGTGGTTTCTCCCACTTTTTGGCTTCATTACAAACTATCAATGAACATTATTTAAAAATAGCTGTAACTGAGATGTGCCTGTGCAGGGACTAAGATGCCCTAGCTCAGCATTTCAGCCCATGCTGCCCCATGTCCCTTCCTGCTCCTCTGCCAACAGGGCTGATCCACCCTCAGCTGGTCTCCCCTCCTGAGACCCAGACCCAGTCCCTGCTTCTACCCACTCCCAGCACCTAGCTGCAGGTACCATCCCTTCATGCTCAATGATGACAAGATGTGCCATTCTCCCTTCCCCATTTGATACCAGGCCTTTCCAGAACTGCCCCCTCGGACACTCATGGCTTGCAAACCACTCACTGTGGTTTTTTGGCACTGAGTAATGAAAGCAGGGAGATGCTGCTCCTGCTGGATGCAGCCAGACCTGCTTCCCAGGGACCCCACAGTCACCCCACCTGGTGAGCTGTCTTGGGATTCAGGTGCTTCATGGCTCTGAGTGGAAAACGAGCCTAGCCACAAGCATTGTTTTCCTGCCTGCACCACCTGAACAGCTGATGCCTCCAGCTGTGGCAAATTTATCAGTCTGGAGCAGGTGAGGAGCAGGCCTACGTCTGCATGGACACATCCAAAAGGAGGAAGGAGGACTGACTATGAATTCAAATTTAGAGTGACTGGGACATACTGCTGAGGTTCACACAGCAGCTCCACATTCAGCTCTGAGTCACACAGGAACCAGCCTGGGGAGCAATTACTGGTGCACAAAAGCTCTTGAGCTGCAACAAAAGAATGGCAAGGAGCTTGTTATCAAAACCCCTTGAAATCTTTATCTTGCCTGCTTAGGCTTGGGAGGATACTTCCTTCTGCTAAGACAAGTGAAGCCTCAGCAGAGCATTTGGGATGCTGGAGAGGAAATGTCCAGTGAAGTGAATCAGGGGTGAGCAGCAGCCACTGCAGCACAGCAGCAATGACAGCCGTGACAACATCACCCCGTTCCCATGCCAGCGCTTGGGACTACAGGAACTACACCCCATTAGGAACAAGCTGTTCCCCTAATTCAGTCCTCCTGACTCCTCTGTTAAAAGATTTTCCTGAAACTTTGTCTAGGACTTTGACTAAGCAAATGCACTTTGACATCCGACTTCAGCCCTCTAGCTGCCAGTGCATCACCCCCTGCAAGCCCAGCCTGGGCCACTGAGAGCCACAAGGCAAGAGGAAATCCCTGAACCACAGCCTGCTCCCAAATCAGGTCTGCAGCACCAAGGAGCTCCCCACACTTCAACCCTCCTCCCTGCATCCTCACACACGGAGCTTTTTATTCTAGAAACCTCACAGGCTGCTCTAGGACAGAAAGGGAATTACATTACAGCAAGCACACGCCCAGTTGTTCATTTTGTATGTGCTGACAGTCTTGCTTTGACTCTCCTTTCTACTTTTAAGGTGTTAATGGGAACCTTGATGCATTTCAGAGGGAACGTGCACAGATAGAAGACAGATGCATGAGTCTAAAACCTGGCTTCCAGATTTCATATCAAGTGCTGGATTTGTTTATATCCATATGATGCCATCTCCATAAAAGCAATCAACTACCACCAAAAGGAGATGTTTCAATATCTGCACAGCCTTCACACACTAGGCATTAGGTTTGCTTTTATGATGCAGAATAATATAATGGATTTCTTCCACAAGTTCCCAAATGCTGTTATTAGGTGTTGCTTCTCTAATAAAATATGCTGCAACATACAGCAGTACATGACGTGGCATTTACACAAGCCTTTTCTCCATATAGGACTTGCTGGCTTTTAAACAAATCTGTCTCTTCTATACACTACAGAAGCACAAGATGAGTAATTATGTTCTCTGCTTAATAATGTTTTTGCACTGGCCAATTTAACAGCTAATCTCCACAAACCTCTGAGATAGTCCCCCAGCAGCTGCATTTGCATGTTGTAATCAAGTCTTGCTATTAAATCATACTTTGCAACAATAGCTGAGCTGTCAACGACAAGCAGCAGCGCTCGGCTCTTGCACTGGCACCATGCAGGCAAAAGCCCTGGATAAACATGCACAAAATCTCACTGCTCTGCCAGCTAGGAGAGCATCCCTTTGCACTTTTGGGAGCTTGGAAATGGCTACACCCATGACAGATCTCAGGACAAGCATCCTTTGTCTCGCTCAGCTCTCTGGTCAGTCAGCTTGCAAGCTGTTTTCTCCAGGCCTGCCTGCTGCTTTCTGCAGTGAGGCAAAGCCAAACTGGTTTGGCTGTGGTGTGCTCTGTCATACTTCTCTGACTGCTTTCTATGGTGTCCTTAAAAATTGAGCATACTGGGTGCAACAGAGAGATCCCTTTGTGGCAAAGGTCCTGCCTTGGCTGCGTGGGCAGAACAGCTTGTGTAGCCATGCTGTGACCAGAGCACTGCCCCCTTCAGGGTTAACCAGGCTCCTTGAAAATGTCCTGCCCGGTTTTCCAGTTTCTTTGCTGTCCTTGTTGATCACAGTGCAGCAAGAGCATGTGACTGAGAGGGAGGGCAGACCAGAACCAGCTCAGTTAAATGTCCCTGTTAATGTCATCACAGTTGGGCTGAATAGCTGGTGTGACACACAGCATTAAACAGATGTTTGATCTTCCTCCACTGGCTTCAACCAGGGACTGATCCCCTGCTCTGCATTTCCCATTCGCCCTCACAAAACCTCATCCCCAAAGAGACCCACATAAACTCCAGCTTAGCTCACCACCATATTCCTGCTCCTGTACATTCACTGAAGCAATGTGTCCCTTCTCCTCTGCTTTCCCACAACCTCAGTTTTCTCTCAATGACTGTAAATACCTGAGTGACCCAAGTGCATCTGTCAAAGAACAGCACCAAGAGGCAATTCCTCTGAATTCCCTTCAGCAAACATCACTGCTCTGGTCCAGGCTGTTACTGGTGCCAAAAACTCTTGCTCTGAACCAGATTCTGACTCTCTGCAAAACGCTGCAAATATGTAATAAACAGCATAGTCCTTTGAATCCTGCCTTTTGCAGTACCTTTACCAGAGGCAGAGTTTCAACACAGCAATGTGGATCAGCCCCAGCCCGGCCACACTGATGATGTCTTTCTGTCCTAATGATTCTTCCTAGGCATTAGCACAACATTTATTTCTACCTTGCCCTGTTCTTCCCATTTATCCACAAATCTGACAAGGTCTCCTTCCTTTTAACATGGAAACACAGGGAAAGGAGAATTTCTTGCTGGAATTAGCTCACTCTGTGAAAGCAGAAAGATCAATCTAGATTCAATCTGTCTCACTAATTGTTGGAGGCTGGAACTGACCTGGGGCTGGCCTGGCTGCGAGTGAGCATGTGAGCACAGGGAGCCTGCTTCCAGCTTCTCCTGCTTTATGCTGCAAACAAGTCACACCAGGCTTCTTTGTGCATGGTGGACCCTGTCCACTCCTGTTACCTGGACCCTTGTGCCCAGCCACATGTCACCAGGCGGTGCCAGTCTGTCAGCAAGACTGCAAATGAGCACTGAGCTTAAATAAAGCATGAACCACTCATTAATGATAAGATGACTTATCCTCACCTCACCTTTATTCTATTTTACCACAAAGTCCTTCCCAGAAGTACTTCCAGAGGGACTAAGCCAATGTGGTCTTTCTTGAAAGTCAGGACAACTGCACGTGTAGCTGATCACTAAATTGATTATGTTGAGATGAGCAGGATTGGCATCAACTCTTTTACTACATCAGACTGTTTAACCTGGACTGTCTCAGTAAAATGAGATAATGCCAGAGATGCAACATGTACAAGAGCTCTGCCAGGGCTGGTTTTCACCACAGGGATGGTGTGATGAGCAGTCGAGATGTCGGTCTCTGCTCAGCTCAGTGGAGGCAGAAAGAAATATCTATGAGCAGCCAGAGGCAAGCAAGAGCTCTGCTGTACAAGGCAGGAGTGAGCAGTGATCTGATCAGCGAGAGATGTACAGGAACAGTTCATCACTGCTGTGTTCAAGTGTCAAAGTTACTGGAGGAGCTGAAGGGCAGAGAGCAAAGAAAGCAGGAGGGAGAGTGGGGGATCCTGCATTGCTCAGCTCACCAGGCCAGTGCCCAGAGTAGTGTGGCCCTGCAGAAGCAGGAAAGCCAGACAAGACCTGAGCCAGACTAAAACCCAGGCTGGGCTCTGCACCAGCCAAACACCACATGCAGGTAATCGTGCCCACAGCAGCAGAGCTTTGCAGAAACTGAGAGTTAGTGGCAATGATAAAAGTTCACTCTTCTCTATTCCCTTCTGTTTGATGATGGCAAAGTGCTTTATAAATGCTAATAAAAAAGTCCCTGAGGATTCTTGCAAGGATTCTTGCTCTTTTTTGCTCTGTGGAGCATGGTGGAGCAGAAACAGATGACGTGACTTGCCAGAGACCATGCAAGGAACAGCCTCTGAGTTGGGAGCTGACCATGGAGCTCCTACCCCATGTGTGGTGAGCTGGTGAAGGGTCCAGTGGGATCAACAGAGAACAGGACATTCCCAGAGGCAGACAAAGCTTGCAGAACATCTTGGCCAGTAATGAGGCTGCTCATTTAAGAATGCTGCATTTCAGATGAGACAGGTGAAGGACACAAAATTTAAGATGTTCAAAGCTGATCTGAGGTATTTCAAACCAGCTTCCATTAAAATTAATGGAAACATTAATGCAAAGTACACTAAGATCCTCAAGCAGGTTCTTTCCAAGCAAGATCTTTCCATTAACTTGAAAGGAAGTTGTGCCCAAATCCTCTTACATCACTGGGAATGTCTGAGAAAGGCAAAGTCAGGTTACAAATCCATTAGGCTCCAGACTGAGTAATGCATGGCCAGTTGAAAGAGGTGAAAGTGCTAAGCTGTAAGAGGAACCCCTCTCAGGGTGACCTTGAGTGAGGAGCTGAGCACACAAAACATGCATGTGACTTGGAGTTCCTTTTTTCGACGGAGAAGAAGTAGGGAGGTGTGGAGAGAGTGGAATCCATTGCCAGACTGATGTAGCTGCTCTGAACCGTGGAAAAAAAAACATGGAAAAAGCAGCAGGACCAAGAACAACACACAGCAGTAGCTGGAAAAATAGAACTGGGACCTTAGTTGCTCAGGAGAGGGTAAGAAGAGATAGTTTCACTCTCACCCTCTAATTTGTGAGGACATAATTTCAATAAGGTCCATGGAATGCCCATCTCAGCAGAGTATATGGAGAGAGAAGTGGTGTCAGTGCAAAACTGGTCTTTTACATTAACACAGAGCAATGTGTCAGGGATTTAAGACTGGGAGGATTATTTCACCAGCTGATGCCATGTGCCTGGAGGTCTTCAGGTAGCTACTACTCTGTTAAAAAAGACTTGCAGGGTCTAAAACACATTCCAGAAGTGCATTTGTCCTTGAAAGAGAATTCCCCATTCCTCTCTTGGCCCAATTTCCCAGCTAATCTCTCTTGCCTTTCAAATGCATGCTTTATTTCTATCTGAACTCTTCAGCTTTCAGCCAGTAGCTCTTTATGAGACAGCAATCCCAGCTGGCTGACAATCCACCCAGTTACTCCAGCTCACACTGCTGATGCCCCGGGGAACCAAGGTACTCAGTGCTGCACAGACCACAGAGGTCCTGCCTGTGGCAAACCAAAACCCTGGCTCTCTCCAGGCAGACAGCACAGATCCAACAGCAGGAGGTCGAGCAGGAATGACAGGTTTATCCCCAAGCAGAGCATCCCTCATCACAGCCAGCTCCAAGTACTCAGGATTTCCTTCATCACCTTCAGTCTTACCCCACTGTCGGTCCCTGCAAGCAACTCTCCATCCTTTGTACCAAAGCACCTCCTGACAAAGCAAAAGAAGGCAGCACATCCTCTCACCCACTGTCCCAGCATTCCCTGCTTGTAACATCCCAGGGTGGCCAGCAAAACGTGCTACTGGCAGAGAAGTCACTCTGCACTATGCCTATACATTCAATGACACAGAGACTAGGCCAAAACAATGACTCAGTTTCCCTAATTGTTAAGAAAAAGACATGCCTAGAACTCCTACTGGGAGAGGGATAGCTAGGGGGTCTGGTGATTTTTCTAGCCAGATCCCAGCTCAGGAGAGTGCCTTCCTTGACACAAAATCAATTCTGCAACTTGGGTTCATGATGAAATTGAGAGGTGCCTCTTGTGGAGGGATGATTATTCATTCTTTCTCACGTCACATCTGTCCTCTCCCATGCTCGTAAGGGCTAATCACAGACTCATTTAATTCAGGGCTGCTAAGAAACCCATATGCACAGGCTAGCAATTCGAGTCCAGATATAGCTCACTGCCTTGAGCATTAGTCAGACACATACAGGCCACGGAAATGGTGCTCAAATGCTGCTGAGGGCTTTCAAACATATTGTTAAACGAACGGATATGTCAACAGATCTCTGGGGTGACACATGGAGACAGCATCTCTGACTCAATTACAACTGCAGCTGATGTTCTCACCTACCTGACTGCCACCAAACACCCAGACACCTAACACTGACACAAGGAGGCTTTACAGTTCCTTCCCAAGCAAACACTGAAACAGGTAAGATGACAAACTCCTTTGATTCAGTCTAGGGAGAGAAGAGAGGTCCCACACTCACTGGGATTTAAGCCCAGTCCTTCCTACCTCTTGTGGGTGGGAGCACACACTGACTGCTCTGGAACCCTGCTGAGGATATTTAAAGAGGGCTACTGGTCACTGTGGGATACTGTGTAAGTCACCAAAGAAAGCTTCAAACATTTGTTTATAAGGGATAAGGTTCAAATCCCATCTGCCTGCTCACGAAGAAGGCAGGTTTCCTTGATCACCTTCTCCATTTGCATACCCCTCATTGCACTGATATTCCAAGGATTTGGCAGTTACTATTTCTACAGCTCTGATGGACTGGAAAACTATTATTAAGCAGCAGGGTGGCAGGAGGAGACAGGTCTGTGTCAAGAAAAGCAGCTATGTAGTACCTGGGCAGAGCCTTTTGCAATAGTCCTTTTACCCCAGCTAGGAATGGCCACAGGGGCCCCTCTGGAAGGAAAGAACAACTCACTGCTCCTCAAAGTCTCAAGTGACAAAGGCTGTTTTGCAGCTTATGTCCCAACAGCCTTTGGAGGTGCAAGACAGAAAACCAAGCTCATGCCTTAGGCAGGAAGGATTACATATCTTTCTAAGTTTTAAAGGTCAACCTCCAGACTTAATTCTCTTGGACAATTTACCCTTCACAGAAGCAATGCCAAAACCAGGAGGACTGGTTTATCTCCATATACAGTGACAGAATAATTCACCAGCCTTGCTGGCAAACTCCAATGCTCACCCTTTGTCAGGTGAAGGGTGCACTTGGCAGGTGAAGGGATTACTTGTGTAAAGTTTAGTGTCAACAGTGAAACAAAAAACAACACATGGTATCAAAAGAAAAATTCCAGTGTGCTGTGCTATCTTTTTTTTTTTTCCCCTGGTAATTGCAATGATTTTATTTTGTTCTGAAATCTAAACAAAGCATTTCACAAGTTTCAGGTGAATAACTGCTGCAAGAAAGCATTTGTCCAAGCCTGTGATGTCAAGGGACATGTGTTGCTGCAGGCCTCCAGCCGGGTAATAATTAGCATTGGCTCTATGATTCAGAAGGCTGATCAATTGCTTTATTATATTATCTTATAATATATTTTATTATACTTATATTACACTATATTACAGTAGCAAGAGCTCTCACTAACTAGTTACTAACTAGAAAACTCATGACTCTCTCTCGAGAGAGAGACCCGACACAGCTGTGGATCCAACAGGTCAATGAATCCAAACACTATCACTAGGATCCAATTAAGCAATCACCTTGGGTAAACAATCTTCAGAACACATTCCACATGTGCACAACAAGGAGCAGAGATAATAATTGTTTTGATTCTCTTCTCTGCTTCTCTCAGGAAAAATCCTGAAAAACTCTGTGCCTGCTTTCTGTGGCCAGAGAGCTGCTGCCACAGACATGTACATGGATTTTCCCCATGAAATTCCAGTCCACCAGACAAGACAAACAGGAGAAGATGCCACTTTCAGAGACTTCTCTAGCCTTGGAGGTTGGAGTGGGGCACAGCATGATCACTAACTGGGAAATTAGATGCCACCAGGGGAGTTCCTGTACAGCAACAGAAGCAGTGCTGCTTCACTGGATGTGTACCGTGAAACAACCATGTAATAAGGCAGGTCAGGCACCCAGGGACTGTGTGAGCTGTGCAGCAGCTCCTTGTGCAAACAATCCACTCTGTAAGCCTCGATTTCTCAAAAGGAACAAAACACGGTAAACCTGCCAGCTCATTGCAGAACAACCAGGTCCATGTTAAAGTCCAACACTTGAGCTGTACACCTGGGAAGTGTCTCTGAAAACAAATCAGCAGCTGTGTCAGCTGCTGTACATATTTTCTTCCTAGCACTGCCAGTCAACAGCTCTTCTAGCAAAAAAGAATAAACTCCAAACAATTCTGCTTTGCTCTTTTTCAGAAAAACAAACCCTCCCAAACCTCGACCCAAACTGTGTTTACACCAAAACTACTGCAGTCCTGAATAGGAGCAATAAATGGAGTGAGCTAAAGTGTTAGTGACAAATAACCCATTCAAACGATTCCAGCATAATTATAGGTTGGCTCTCTTGATGTCACATTGGGTACATCACTGCAGATATTACATTCACCTTATGAAAAGATTGCACAGAGGAGCTCGGTTGGTAACCCAAACAGCATTATGTATCATGAGCCTGTCAGCATCAGGAGTGCATGCACCCTGGCATTTGAAGTCCTGGTGTTTCAAGTGATAATCCAAAGTACCAGACATCACTGATCTCTATATAAAAGGGGGCACCACTTTTCCTTTCAACTGGAGCTGTTTTTCACTTCTCATTCTGAAGAGTTGTGTGGTGCTGCCCGCAAGTGGCTACACTGCACAGCAGCTCAATCTGCAGCACTCTGGGTCCCCAGAGAGAAAAAGTGATCAATACTCCAATGCTGCTTTTGTAAGAGGTCTCTAAGTGCTTCCATGCAAGATGCTGCTCCTTTGGGTTTTGAAATTATTCTAAAGAGAACATGAAAGCCCCCACTGGAAATTCATAATCCTGACACAAACTGCAGCTGCAGCACAGAATTAAAATGAAATTCATTGGTGAGCTGCAAGCTGGCATATTGGCAAAGGTGGAATCTGGGATGTGGGGAAGGGACCTCAAAAACAGACCAAAACCTGGACACTGAGGGAGCAGGAAAATCATATTAGAGAAGTACCAGCTGGGGACAAGAAAGTGCCATGCTTGACAGGGATTTACGCCTCCCTGGCAGGTCGAGGATGGCAGAGACCCTGAGCACTGCATCATCTGAGAAAGGTGGCAGTAATCAGAGAGTCTTGGGAGGGAAGACAAAGGCATTTGAAGGATCAGACTTGCTGTGGGTAGCTGGGCAGAGCCTAGAAGGTCTCCAGAGAAGCATCTGGATACTGATGGTGAGTGCAGAGAACAGATTGCATTTTCTATTTCTTGAATACAGCCAAAAGACACTGGACTTCTTGCAATTAATTTCTTCCAGGGGGGATCTCGAATTGGCTTTGGCTCTTCCTGCACACAGGCTGGAAGAAGTCTTTCATGCTGAGCTGTAACCTTTAAGAACCTCATCCTTCCAGCTGCCTGGCAGCCCACAGGAGCAGGACAAAGCATGCCGGGCAGGCCGGCTTCAGAGTGGGCAGCTGGAGCTTCCTCAGCACAGCCCGCAACACATTCCTGGAGCAGGGGCGTGGTGAATGCATGTTGTAAGACAGGATTCATGAGCCATGGTGGATGTGAATTAACTGCCTGGTCTTTTACTGCCTGGCTGGGTTTTGCAATTGGATCCTGGGCAGGATCAGAGAAATCCAGCCTGTGTCAAGTGACAGTGAAAGAAAGCCAGTCCCACTGTCAACACCTGACATGTGCCGTGTCAGCACGTGACAGGACATCTGGCAGGGCCGGCTCCTCCTTGATGTCACTGCTCTAGGGCCATCTGAGGGCTGACAGTATGTTCCTGTGACAAGTGTCACCCAGCACCTATCACTGTCTGTCTCTGTGTCACAGCACAGTGCTCCCCTTGCAGGACAACACCAGCCTGGGGCTCTGGCCATTACACTGACAGATCTCCATTAGGGAGAATTTAAGCAAGATGGCTTAAAAATGAGAAAGCTTCTGTCAGGTCAAGCCACTTCCTCTGGGGCCAGGAAAGACTGACAGGCTGGGAAGGACTGGTAGCCCAGGGGATGAAAATGCCAAGGTCTGAGCAGGAGGAAGAGGAGGAGTGATGTCCCCATGTCTCACCCCTGTGACTGCAAGGGCAGTAACAGCCCCGTTCCTCCATACAGCTCCAAGCTGCCACTGGGACTATCAAGTGCCACTGGATACCTATCTATTATAGCAGAGGTTGGAAGGGCAGGGCAAGCAGCTGGGTGCTCAGCACCTCTTTTGCTCTCAATCCAAGGCTTCCAAGACTTCCAAGGTTCCACTGAGTCCAGTCCACCCAAAGTGCTTGGCACCAAGGGTGGAGTGGGCGAGTGCTGTACCCGTGAATGTTCCTGTAAGACAGGCAGGCAACAGATAGCTGAGTGGAGGAGCAACATTTTCTTGGAAGGCTTTTATCATTTTAAAGGGAACAAATTCCAATTGATTGCCCTTGTAAGAGCCTGCATGGTACTTGCACTTCTAGCCTAATCAATAGAAATTTTAATTGCTCTGGTAATTACACTTTCAGCAACGCTGCAGTCCTTTGTTCTCCAAGCGGGAGACCAATATCCGCTGTTCTCCGGTGGCCCCGTCTGGCTGCAGCTTGGAACAGCATTTGCCACTTGGAGGGGAAGAGACATTCCATCAGTGACCAGAGTGACACCAAGCCTTGACACGCACAGCCTGGCTGGTGCAGATCTCTGGGGTACTGGGTGCACTCCCCAGGTCAGAATGGGTTTCTGCCAGCCAGAATCACCTCAGCTTCCTCCTGTTAAAGCTGCTGCTCAAGAGCTTCACACACCTGCACGCCTGCCATAAGTCTTTCCCTGGAGCAAGTCCCAGGTCTGATGCTTTGCTGAGAGCACTGGGCTCTAGGGTGCACATTTCCAGTCCTTCCCATGCACGAGCTTGCAGTGCGTCACCAGTATTTCTTCTCTGGGCTGTAAATGGTTCCAAAACACAATGTAGACACCATGTTGCTTTAGCTTCTGGCTATATCTTCAGAAGGCAGAAGAGCTGTTACGTCCTGAGTCCTGATGGGTACTGTCAAAGCCTGACTACACTTGGGAGAACACAAGCCCTACAAGTTACCCTGGAAAATTACTATAAGGAAGAACCATCGTGACAAGTGCCATGTTACTGTATGGACATCAGATTAACCCTATGGCAGGCCCAGTGCTTGAGAAGAACAGTCTCTGCTTGGCTAAGCAGGAGCCACCTCTGGTGCTTCCCCACACTATTCAAATTTAAAGTTCTTGTTGCTAACAAAGCTGCATTTTGGAGGAGATGAGCTCCTCCAAAATCACCCAGGGTACAACCAGAACCAAGCATATGTTCTGCTCAAGGGCATTTTACCTGCAAGAATGCATCAGCCGTAGCACAGACCTTCACACTTCAGTTCCCCAGCCAAGGACTGTCAGAAGCACTGGGCTGCACGCAGGGTTTAGGGGGGCAAGCATGTATGCAAACCTAGCAAGGCTCTCCCTGGGAAATGGGATCCTGCTCCCCCCAGGTTGGTCAAGCAAGCTATGAAATACTAAGTACAGGGGCCTGCACGGAGGTGAAATTGCAGTTTGGATCTGTCAGGCACATGCAAACTCTGGATTTACTTTCAATTGCACTCATCCTGCCCACAATGTATTTTTCAAGCCATGATCCTGGCTGGCATGGCCCAGGGTGGCTCAGCTCCCATGCTTGCCAGAATCACAGGACACAGCCATACATCTCTCAATCAACAGCTGTTAACATGACACAGCTACTTTGTCACACACTGGGCCTCTCACAGCTAACAGCAAGGTTTCCAAGAATTGCTACTGGCCTTAGCACTTAAACAAACCAGCTCTACTCATGTCCCTGGAGTTTCCTCAAACAATGGCAGAAAACACTCACTGGAGCCTGGGGAGAGGAGGATCTGTGGCAGAAAAACCACAGCTGCTGATTTTTGAGATATACACCACACAATTAGAAACACTGGTCTATAAACATCCTCAACAAAGCCCAGCAGGTCTCGGGGGGGGTTTCTTTTCCTCGCTGTCCATTGTGTGCCACTGCCTTTAAAACCCTCAGAAACAGATGCTCCTCCCTTGTTGATTTGATGCTTTGGTGCTGAACTGCACGTTGCCCTGTGAGCTTGGTGGTGCTTGTATGAGCTTGTATGCTGCTCATACAAGGCTCTCGGCCTGGGATACTTGGGATGGGACCATGTACCACATGCTAATCACCCACCCACAGGCAGGAAGGAGTCTGCCACAAATGATCTCCCTTCTTGTTTAAATATTAAGATTTCTCAGCTAAGATGCTGCTCTGTGCATTTGCAGATGTCCCTATTCCTTGCTGGGACTGCTCTCGTTGGCCTTTCTGAGCAGATCTAATTACAGACTGTTCTGTTCATTGACAATTTCATATACTCTCGTTTTTTAGGTTAACTTGAATAATTGGCAAGAAGCAGAACTACATGGGTGGAGTAACAGGCCATGGATTTATGACATGCTGGTATTCAGGGCGAACACAGAAATATCCTGAACTCTGCTGCTGCTGTCAATTTGATAATGAGAATGTGATTTGAAATAAAAACATCTTGGGTGCCAATTCACTACAGCAGCTAGTAAAAATAGGCAGAATACCTAGAAATAGAGGACTCTATGCTCCAAACACATCCAAAGCTTGAATATCATATAGTATCTTACAAAAACAGAGCACGTGGCTGCACTGGGGCTATAGTACCACACAGGCCACTCAGTGAACCCCTGCATGAGCTTCAGCAGAGAGAGCGGGGTGCTCTGTGGGTCTAGCTAAGCACAGGTGAGGGCTCTGCTTTCAAGTGCTCTGCAGCCTTTGGGTGCTTTTCCCCAGGCCATGCTCCCAGAGTCACCCCAACAGTGTAGAGTGTGAATTGCAAACACCCCTGGGCAAGGCCCAGGTGAGCTCTGTCAGAGCCTAAGGTACCCAAGAGCAGGCCTTTTAGACAAATAAAAGCAGCTTTTAAAAGCTAGAGAAAAAAAAGGGGCTGCAGGGCCTCGTGCATTTTAAAGAATCTGGCCTTTACAGGAGCTGATCCCAGTTTCAGGTCAAGCCTGAGGCCTTCTTTAATCTACTTTTAAGTGGTACAAGGAGTTGTGATCCCTTTGCCAGAAGGCAGGGCAGTCTCCTTTCACTGCACCTTCCCGTGTTTGCTGCGTGTAATCTTCCACAGGACTTACTTGTTGCTGTCCCGGTACTGATAGATATAACAGCCCCGAGGCATCCCACTCTCCTGGTCCAAGGTAAACGAGAGCTTCATCTGCACAGAGGAGAAGGGGTGTGGGACAATGAAAAGAGAGAGAAAAAAA
>VXBC01005995.1:84199-239527 GCA_013399945.1 Ploceus nigricollis | reverse complement strand
AAAAAAAAAAAAAGCAACATTTTAGGCTCTCAGTCATTATAGCAACTTCAAGCAAGGCTTGTGGGAGAAAGCTTAACTCACCAAGGCTGACACGCAAACACCATGGCCTGGAATATACTGTGGGGTTCCAAACCTCAGGGAAAAGTCACATGCACTGCAGAAACCTCTTGCTTTTTCCACCCTTTGTTACTATAAAGTGTTCGTGGTTCCTCTGAAATGCCCGGGCTGTAACAGCTCACCCCTCCAAACCCACCCACACACACCACCCTTCACCAAAGCGCCTGCGGTTCCCCTCAGACACTACAGAAATGAGTTTCTCCATCAGCAGCTGTAGTTCCCACGAGTCTTTCTCTGAAAACTTTCCCGGCTCCATCTCGTTCCTCCAGTGCATTAGAACAGAGGAGAAACCACAGAGGGAAAGGTGACAGATTTTTCCTTCTGTGCAGAGTTATTAAAGAGCTGTTAGAAGGGTTTGCAGCTTGGATCCGCCTCCGGCAGCAGGCTATAATGGGACCTGGAAGCTGCTTTGGTCGCAGCTCCAAGAAGGCATTCAGCAAGGGTTTTTGGATCTCAAACACAGCTTGTTTTATTAAGGGGGAAAAATTAATCCTCTTTCAACAAGCAACAGAATGGTTCTGCGGGGAGACTTTTTTGCTGAAAATGTCTTCAGTGATTTTATACACTGAACTGCCTAGAAAACAGCACAGAACTGAGTTCTGCAACAGCCCTGCACATCCAAGCAGCTCCTCATTACCCTGGGGAAGGCTGCTGGCCCCCAGGTCAATGTACCACCAGCTCTCACAGCCATGAGCCTCTGGGCTCAGCTAAAGAGCTGCAGACCTTGACCAGGAGCCAGCAGGGAGGGTAAGAGGGGCAGCACCCTTTAGAGGAGGTAGCTGCCAGTCTTCATGCATGGTTTTGGGGTACAGAGATTACTATCAGCAGGGCTGTTGCCAGTGCTGGATTGTGCAGGACTCTTGAAATGGTCTGGGAAGTCACCACAAGGGCTAAAAGTCATGGGAGGTTTGCTATGATGAGTCCCACCTTTTTAAGCAAGGAAAGGAGGAGAGCAGTGTTGAGCCACTACATTTGATCACAGACTCCTCTCCTCTGGGCTCCAAGAAAATTGCTAACTCAAATTAATGGCTTATTCAGGAATGAACACAGAATTAAAACATCTTTCTCCTGTAGGCTGTAAAGAAACCCTGTGTGCTGAATCACTAGATGATGCACTGATTTTCCCTTTCCTAAAGAGTAGCAAAGTCACACACTGCGCTCTCACTGACCCAAATAAAACTGCATGCCAAGAAATCATTGAAAAATTCACCACCTTGAATACTGAGTTAAGAACCATGTACTAGGCTGAGGCCAAATTCAGCTGAGCTCCCTTGACTTCTACAGCCCTAGCACTGTAAGCCATTCTGAAACACAAGCTCGTGCAACACCACATAAATGAGTGCCCATGGTACACATATCACAGTTCACAGCACTGTCCAGACAGTGACCTCTTAATATTCTCCACAGTTCTCCTGCTTGCAAGCCCTGACCTTGCACCAAGCAAGATCACTCAGATCCACTTTGGAGAGCAGTGTTCATGGCAGGACCAGCAGGGCTGGCTGGGGATGCTTCTTCTGGCCAAGATCCATGAAGCCTGGCTGTGGATCCAGCCTCTCCAGATGCTATGATGGCACATGGCAGCTACCACATGGGAGCAGGAGGTCAGCAAGAAACAAAGGAACCTCGCCAAGGGAGACAAGCAATCAGCTTGCTGGCCATACGTGCTCTATAAGCAGAGTCCCTGGTTTGCGTAACTGAAGGAGGAACTGGGAACTGCCTAAAGCCATTTTTTCTGGGCCAGGTTTTCCAAAGCTTTCCTGCTAGAACATCAGAAAGCACCTCTGAGGCCAAAGGGACAGCAATTATCACAGACACAGATCCACCAGATCCTTTTCTTTGTGGAAAAGGCACCGCACCACAGAATCAGTGGAGACGAAGCACAAAAGGAAGTGCAAAATTTGGCAAAATTGTGGCCTTGGCAACTTTCAACAATAATTTTGATCAGGACAAACTCAGGAGTGCCTGAACTTCTTGCTTGCAGCTCTCAGCTAAGTGGGCTTTGGGGTTGCACTAACTGAGCATCTCTGGTTATAGTTCACCTGGGCTCTGGGTGCCCAGCACAGCTCAAGGGTGGAACCACCTCTGTGCAAGGACACAAGTCCAGGGGGGAGGGAAGAAAGGAAGGAAGGAAGGAAAAGGCTGGGAAGGAAAACAACCTTGTTTTGACAGGCTGCCAGGGAAAGCCTTGGGGCAATCAGGTATGGGAAGGTGACCTTTCCACTATCTGGGGGACATGAGGTCCCATGGAACCTGCCTACCCCAAAAGGAAAGATCACAGTTCCCAAAGATAACGGGTTTTCAACTTTCTGTTATTTTAATCCTTCTTTGTCTGCTCATGGTATTCCAGACAAATAAAACACGCCCTGCTTGGCAGGCTCAGCCATCTCTGCATCATCTACCAGTGCCAGCAAGGCCTGGATAGTGGGGACTATACATGGCTTGACCATCTGGGTCAATGCTGTCAGGCAAGAGGATGTGGCCATCACCCACAGTGACAAGAGGACCACACTCAGAGAAAGGTCAGGGTCAGGCTGTCACACAGGGAGGTGTGTAACTAAAGATCTGTCCCAGCAACCAAAGCTCAAGGCAGCCATGCTGTCACTGATTCACAACCCATCCTCTTCTGCAGATCTGCCCTGCTGATGCACTGTCATGGTCAGCCAGGAGGGGGAAGAGGGGACCTGTGTTTGTCACCAGGAGTCCTTACAGACCCCAAATGAACAGTCAAGCTCTGACTGTGCAGCCACTGGCAACGGTCTGGCTGCCTTTGCTCCTTTGGTGGTATTTGGCCTTTGCAGAGAGCACAAAGCCCTCAGGCAAAACTCATCACAGGGTGGAAAGCCAGCAGGTAAGGCAGCTAGGGAAGAACTAGCTGTGCAGGGAGCACACTGCACAGAATGCAGAAACTATAAGGTTCCCGCTAAGCTTAACAAGGTTGTCCACACCCACTCAACATCTTGCAGTTGGGTCCTCTCTGCCACTGGAGCCTCAGGAGAGCTCCACTGACCAGACTCTGTCACTTCTGCACTGCCCTTGCTCACTGCAAAGGCACTCATGCTTCCCAGCACATCAGTGCTTTGGAAGGTCAGCACAGATTTTTTTCTCTCATGCTAAAGCTAATCTATGAAGTGCCTGCTGTCACAGACTTCTAAAAACAAAACTCAAGTGTCCTTTCCCAGCTCTCTGCACCCCTACAGCACTGCTTCTCTCTGGTTTTATCTTCTCCAGCAGATGCACTTTCCTTTTGCCTTCACTCACTACACATAAAACCTCTGGTTACTTCTGAATCACAGAAGGCTGCAGGGCAAGGCTGGGACAAATGTCAGGAGCTGATCAACCACTTCATCATTCTTCTATCTGACTTTTGCTGCAGCAAGGTCACAAGACATCCAGAACCTCCTGCATACACAAAGCCCTACAAAACTAGCAGCCTTTTGCAATTACCCCCCTGGCACAGCTTTAACTCTTAACCAATTTGACAACATTGCTCCAACACTACATTGCTGCTTTGAAGCTCCTTTTTTTGCGTCTCAGTGTTCCTTGTCAGAAGGGGCTTGCTGTAAAGCCAGCAAACAAGCTAATACCACAGCACAGGGAAAGGCACTGCTCCCAAAAATAATGCATTTTATACCTGCAGGGGCAATGGGGGACTGAAGTTTCTTGGAGAAATGCACGTGCAGGGTGACCCCCATCACAAGGGAGGTTCATCAGATCAAGGGATCTTCGCCATTAAGCATGTGAAATCATTTCATTTTACAAGACTCTGCTGGGCTTCCCTGGGAGAGGAGGGGGAGAGCAAATTTCCCAGCGCCGAACTGCGGTGTGATTTGGCTTGCACTGCCCCCTTTGGTTGTGCAGCCTGGAGCTCACAGGCTAATAAAGATCCCTTTCCACTCCAGTGCTGTGCACATAAAGAAGCGTTCGGCATGGTGTGTGCATGAACTCAATGGGACGGGGAGCTGGAAGGCAGCCATGCTGAGAACAGAGTGCTGCCTACCAGGAGAGCCCCATCAATAATTGAGATGTCAGAGGCACTGGGAGATGTGCGAATAAGAGCTGTCAAAAGGAGTAATTTGGATCTCTTTGGATACAGTGATGGATAGGCTCACTCGTCACCAGACACAACTGCAGTACACCCGAACAGAAGAGGAGCAGAGCACTGAAATTCAAAGGGGCTGGGGCAGGTTGGTTGATGGGCAGGATGCTGTTGACTCCATGGTTGGGAGTATCTCTTTTAAGACACCAAGCAAGTGTGAGCACACTATCCTGTGACTGGTCAGTGGAGCAAGAGAACGCACTCACAGCACACAGAAGCCCTCACAGATTCTTGGTGCGGTTTGGTGGCACGTACTGCAAGCTCAAGGTGAAGGTAATGCCACCTCCTTGAGGAAAGCGACCTCAAGGAAAGTCATCTCCTGAGCCCACAGCGCTGAGGGCTGTGTGCACATAACGCTTGTTTGTACAATTACCCCACTCTTTGGATTAGTAACATACTGCCACTCTCTATCCCTATATCCTTAAATCCAGCCAAGGATGCAGCTGGCTGACAGCAGGATGCTCTTTGCTCCCCCATCTGCCAGACACTGATGTGCTTCATCTGCACCCAAAGCTCCATCCCACCCTCAGCAGAGCAGACACTAAACCAGTGCACAGATATGAAACAACAGTGAAGCAGAAGAAGCAGCTGCCCCTCAGTGGACTCTTTGCTGCCTGAGCCCTGAGGGGACCCCATGCCCTGCTCAGGCAGACAGGCCTTGGTGAAGGTGTTGGGGAAGCTCCCCACATCTTGTGGCTTCTTGCACCAAGGCTAAAAAGAGATTTTCAGAAAGAGTGAACAGTGCTTCACAATTGTCATGGACCTCCAGACTTGCCTGGGTTTTGGTGCAGCCAGCAGCCATCCTCATTTTAAAGAATGTTTTAGACCTGCAGCACCTGGGGACTCAGTCATGTGATAAAGCCTGGTAGCTCCAACAAGAAAAGAGTATGAGGAGCACTCCTGGCTGCTGAAACACTGCCAGTCCCTATATTGACCTGACTGGGCAAATTCTGCATGCCCCTTGAGTAAATGGCTTGGCTTGGATCCTCTGTTCCCAGCCTTGGCTCTGAGCATCAGACCTTTGTCATGAGATGAAAAGTTTTCTCCACACATGCACTGTGTCAGAGGGGTATTATCGGTTCAGCCGAGGAACCAGGTCAGACCTGAGCTGTCCCAGTCGTGGGGCGATGTAAGGGCAGCCTCGGCTGGAACTGGTCAAGGTAATTGCACTGATGTGGGGGGTATTCAAGCAGAAAGAGCTCACCCAGGTCAAGAAGGCGAGGCAGAATACAAGCCTCTGAGACAAAAACCAGGGAACTGGATCTAAGGATCACACTGAAAACACTTTCCTGAAAGGCAGGGCTTCTTTTTCACCCTGGGCACTTAATCAGTTTTAACCCCATTTGCATGGAAGTCCAAAAAGACTGGTATCTGCTCTGGGTTGGAATAAGGCTCCCCTCTCCAGCAAGCTCTAGAAAGCTTTTTAAGAATAAACTTAGTCATCAAACAGGTTTTTATGCCCCGCCCAAACGTCGGTTTTGACCCGAAAAAGAAATAGTCCTGAAATCCTGACACTCACTTTTAAAACCACAAAAAACGAGCCATGCTCCAGTAACGTAATCACAGAGTTTTCTGGCACCTCATCCCTTAAAAATACATCCATCTGCCTCCACGCAGGCCATCAAACTCAATCTTGTTCACAATGGATTTCCCAATTCCTGCGTGCTGGAAGCACTGCAGCGGTGCTGGCTGTGCCGGCTGGATGAGCCCTTACAGCAGCACAGGCTGCAAACCTCACAGCTGTGTTTTCACTTAAAGAAGCTGCTCTGGAGACCAAAGCACTTCTTCCATGAGCTTTTCTATTTGTGCTGCAGCTCAAAATTGCTGGAGAAGGACCCTGGGTAGTGGATGAAGAACATGTGGTAAGGACAGGATGGGGGTAATAAAGGACAAACCAAAAGTCCTACAGTGGAAAAAAGAGGAAAGACAAGGAAACTTGCTAACCAGCTCAACGAGTTACCTCTCACACTGGGTTGGAGCAGTCCTTTCCTTTTGGCTTTGTAGACAGCAAATCTTAGCCAATCTCAGCACCTGATTATGGGACTGCTGCTCCTGCTACTGGTTGAAAGTCATGAACTGGTCCTAAACTGGTACATCACACCTACTGCCTCCTCAGTGAGGCTCCTTCTCCCCATCCCTACAAGCACAATTTCCAGGTGAAGGTTTAAATTCTCTAGCAGGTTCCGGAAGCTGTCTCTGCTGCCCCATTTCCTCAGCACATTAGCCAGCAAAGTGCCTGTGTTAACAGGCTACAAGATCCATGCATGTGGCTAAGGACAATGTCAAATCAAACCCCAATCCAGCCTAGGAGAAGGAGTTGAAACACATTTGGGGTATTACTGTGGTCTGAATCCCTCTGCTTACTTTTATTTTAAAATCCTATCATTTACTTAGCTGCTGCCTGCATTATATAGCTGCATAAAACATGGGAAAAGCCAGTGAAATCCTGACATAGCAGATGGAAAAGAGAAGAGAGCTCTTCCCTCTTAAATTAATCTGGAAACCCAAAGGTTCCCAGCCTGGGACCCAAAGCCACAATAAGCTATTACTAAATTATCCCACAGGCTGCAACAGCTCTTTCTCTCCAAACATCAGCCCTGGGATGCACTGAGGGGGTCTCCCTGTCACAGAAGTGAAGTCACCAGCACATATTCCCTGGCACACAAGAGGGCTGCCCTGTTGATGGCTAGTGGCCCCCAAAACCTCTGCTATGGGTGGCTGGGCAGCACAGCAAAATCAGGAAGAACTGTGGCTGGATCCTTTGCAAAGACAGGCAGATATTGTCACCAAAATGACAAGCTGGCACCACACCCTTGGTTTTTATGTCACAGCTCCAAGTCAAAGCTGAAGAGCTTTTCTAGAAAGACAGGGCATGAGACAACTTTCACCACTTGGCAAAAGTATAAACTGCAAATGAGTTTCTTTTTAAGCATTCACACTTGCCTGCATCGGAGGTTTCGGATGCAATCCACAAAGAAATGGATCCAGATCTATTTAGAAAGAAGAGCTGAACACTTCCGTTCATTTTATAAACTGGATGAGCTCATTCTCTACATGCATGATTAGGAAACCACAAAACTAAAATACAGATTATACAATTGTGAAGAGTTTGAATTTGTGGATTAAAAATACCTTCTTCAAAAGCTAACAAATTGTGACACTGCACTGCATGCCCTAGACCACTAGGGAACTGTCAGTGAAGTTAAAAGTATTTTCTACACAAATACCAACTTGAAAACAGAAGCAAAACATCCCTAGGAAATGCCACATTAAAAAAATGTGACACTAACAAGACATATGCCAAGTTTCACTGCTTGGCTGTTTCATTTTCTGTTACTCAGAGCTTGTCTCCCAGCCTCCCTTTAAAGCATTCCCAGCTCTTTTGTGTCTCCCAGTTCTCTCCATGCTCTGACAAAAGACAAAAAGTTTCACTGATTTCACCTTGTGCAGTAACAAAATCCTCACAAGCTGGGCTTTGCCAGCCTCAATTGAGACAAGAGATTTTGGCCTGCAGAAAATTCTTACATTTTGAAAACTGATGATGTCTATAGGCTTAGCAGGAAACAGTTAACAGGGGAGCAATTTCATCCTGCCCAGCCCCAATGGTCTCTTCTTAAGAGACATGGAAATTAACTTGGGAAAGCAGGAATTTGGGAGAGGAAGATGATCAAGACTCTAGCAAGAAGGCAGGTTGCAATCAAGAATCTGAAACAACTCCAGAGACTCCTGGGGAGGTAAGACTGCCCCTTCTCAAACAATTAAGAGTTGATGGCAAGTGAAGTTTCCCTGTCCATGAAGAAGTTGATGGCTGGAGGGCAGCACTCAGATCTCATGTACTTATCAGAGGGTTAAAATTCCCTAGGAGAGATCAGAGGCCAACAGCCAGAGGCCAGGGAGCAGCACAGGGACCTGTAACTGTGCACAGGAACAGGCAAGACGTGGGTCTACAGTTCCAAAGCCCACAGGCACCTGCAGTCGGTGCAGAGCCTAGTGAAGGAGAGAATGCAGCACCCGCTGATATCCAGGACTGACACAGATCCTGGGTTCATCCACCAGGGGCTGGCAGAGCAGCAAATACATCTACTGCTCTGAAAATCCTGGAGCAAATAGACCAACCAAGTGAGTTAAAGTAACCACATGAAAAAACAGAAATATTTCTTGCCATTAACAAGGAGAGGAACTTTGGAGGTACAGCTGACATAAAATTTCTCCTAAGCTGACCAGAGCCAGCAGCCAAAGAAAGGGCATTTCTGTGCAGCCATGGCACCTGTGGCCCATTGGTCAGTCACAGCCAGGACCTGAGGGTTCTGGGGGACCAACACCAGCTTTGGCACAGGTTGGGTGGTGTGGAAGTTCATATGTATGCCACCTAGAGCTGACCAAGGAAAACAAAGCCTGGTCAGATAGAGATCCCTAAGGCATTTCTGCCCCAAAACGTTATGTGAGAGCTTGAAAGAAAAGCAATTGGTGTGTTCCACATTTGCTTTAGATGAAAAGTGACACAACCAAGTAGAAACCCTCTCTAAACTCGCTGCTTGGTATGCTGATACAAGGTAACAGGTTATTATCCCAAACTGCTATTATTTCAGACACCTGACAGCCATACCTGAAAACAGGTCTTAACTTACTGACCCCAGGTTTAAGCAGCCTGAAGTTTAACTTCGTGCTTGGCCCTGCTGTTTTGTGAGAGCCCATGTCAGTAGAGAACAGCACTGCAGAAGTCAGCAGCTCCCAAAGAAAGGTCAGATCCAGCCCCTGATGGATGCACAGCTCTGCTAAGGCACACAGCACCACAAGGGAAACACGGTGGTGCCCCACAGGCAGTTTTTTTAATGGAAAACAGGTCACGAACAGCAGCAATATTAGATGAAAAATGAGGGGAAAAACAGCCCTTCCCAAAGCACCATGCAGTCTCTGAGAGCTGCCCCAGCCTCACGCCAGCAACAGAGCAGACAGCAGTGGTTACCTGGAGGAGGATGTGACACTGTGCTGTCTTCAAATGGCTCAAGGCACAGGGAAGGCAAGGTAAGAGGCGTGGGTGCAGATGTGTCTGGGTATGTGGCAGGAGGAAGAAAGGTTTGGTGTCTTTTACTGCACCTGACTATAGCACACCCTCACCCCACGAGCCCTGGAGGATGCTGATATATGTTTTACAAATGAGCCTATTTTGTGTCTTCCCTATGACTATTCTGTGCCTTCCCGTAATGTGTCCAGTCTTTGTCATTGCTACTAGGAGGATAAAAGGAACTGAGGGCAGATCAAACACAGGAAATCCTATTTTCTTAAGTTTGTTAATGCAAACTGCTTCCCCTGCTAAGCCACTAATGGAGCTGTGAGAATCCAGAAACACAGATTAATTCAGCACCCAGGTACTGCCTCATGCCTGGAGGGATTTCCGTAGAGTCGCACTGGAAGACAGATAAAGCTTGTAATACCCTCCATGCAAGAGATAAATCCATTAAAATATGAACACCCCCTGTCTGACATGGTAAGAGCTCTACCAGGTAACAAGAGCAATCACAACAGTATTTCTAGGTTTAGTTATATCTGCAATCCATTAACGGGGACTGTGAAGATCAGAATACCCTGATTACACCACACTGATCTCAGTTTGACAGACACATCGTTCTCCCATCCCTTGGGGTGCTGCTGTGAAATACCTGGCAGTCCTGAAGTCCAGACCTAATGCTGCTGACTCAAGCTTTGCTCAGTCCCTGGGGACAACCTGGACTTCTTTGCAGTATGTTACAACCTGCCAGGACTGCAAGCAGCTGTACCGTGTCCTCGGCCAAACCTTTTCCCCCGACACTGTTACAGCATGGGGATGGGAAGACATCTGCTGCCATACACACTCAGAGCTGCAGAGCATCTTCTCCTAAGGCTGCATGCACAGAACACCACTCCACATCCCACCACAGCAGTGCTGGCACCCTCCTCCCTGGGCACAGGTCAGCCGTGTTCCATGACCTCCTTTCCCTGACCTCACCAAAATCCCATGGTATGTCTAAACACAGTTGCTCAGTGCATGAGTAGGAGATCCAAAGCTTTCGAAAGACATCCCTCTCCATTCCCATGGACAGCAAGAGCTGCTGCTGTTAGCACAACTGCCAGGCTCCCCTGGGAAGAGATTGGTTATGGCGTGGTTGAATTCTTCTGGCAGCAACCTGCTCCCACCCACATTTTCCTAGAGGCTCCAGGCTCCTCTGTCACAGGAAAAGAAGGAAGCAGGAGCGGACAGTGGGCAGGAGACTTGTCCCAGCAAGCCCAGACCCCTGGCAGCACAACAGGTACCCTGCCCTCCAGCTAACCCATGGCCAGCTATCCTCTGGCTCCAACACGCCTGCGCTTCGGTGGAGAAGCAATATCTGCATGTAGGCACTTCAGAAAGGGCTCTGGCAAGGTTCACACTGAAAAGGTGTAAATTCTATAGCATTTTTGTATGGCCAAATTGATGTCAGAGCCCATGATGGTGCTGTGGATCTCTGGGTTGGAGTGTGGGGGGTAGGATCAGGGAATCCTCTTCCAGTGCTAATGCACAACAGGCTGTTACAACTCTCTGTTCCACACTGTGACTAAACATATGTAAGGGGCTCAACATAGTTTACGTTCAGTAGCTGTGGTTTCCAAGCGGTATTGCATTTCTTTAAAATGAAGATACATAGTATTTTAAAACTATTTTTAAAACCAGCCACAAATCTGCAACCTTTTACATCATCCCTCCCTCCTCCCATCAAACCTAAAACGTAGCACACAGTCAGAGAAGATCAGCAAGCCCATGTGTGAGAACTTGGCTGCAGGGGTCTCATGTGTGCCTGTGCACACTCATACACAGAGGGAAACTCGAAGCTCTAATTCAGGTACAATCTATGCTTAAGGTTATCCAGGATGTATTCCCCTATTTACAGGTGTGGGTACCAGCATTCTGTATGCAGAGCAGGAGAATCTAAGAGCTGAAGAGAATCTAAGAGCATGAGGTTGTTTATTTAACAATCTGCCTCAGCAAGTGTAAGGTTTCCTGCCTCTAGTTCAGCATACAAGCAACCTGATTGTGTATCACCCAAAATCTCATCACAGCCTTCCCTTGCCAGGACTGCTCCCATCTACACCTAAAGCAAGTCACAACACAACTGAATCTCAATTTCCCATTTTTAACATACCCCTCCACAAGGCAGCATCAGCTGGAGCAGGAAAATCTTACCAAAATCCTTAGAAATTATCTTTATAAGACATTCTGCAAAGGCCTGCTCCCTAGAAATGCCTGTCTGCTGTGGAGCACAGCAGCTCTTGCAGAGCTCTCTGAGTTTTGCAGTAGTCTTGCATAAATCAGGCTTTTCAGTTTCCCAGCTTGATGGACTTGGGTGTTTGTTGGGTTAATTTTGTCCAGTCAGCCCTGGAATAGGAGTTGTCCATACCAAAGCGGTAAGTTTTAAAGGCAGAAACCAACACCATATTTTACAGAGACAGTCAAGTTCTTAAAATTAGTTAGTTATTCCAACAATATTAAAAGGAGACACACCACTTTCTCAGTCATTTTTCCATTCATAGTATTTTTATTTTTTTTTAAACCCATGAGCCTAATCCCTAATTTTTCTGTGGAAAAGCTGGAAGGAAAAGATCACAGGGAAGAAGGATCAGCTTGCTAGAGCATCCAGTGTGCTTGCTCTCCCTTTGGAGAGGTTGTTGGGCTTATGGTTGAGATTATATTTTTAAATACTTTCTGAAAGTAAATAAATAAATAAAAATCTCTCCAGGCATCGGAATTAGCTTGTGAAGGAGACCTAAACAATGCATGGCTAGAAAGGAGCCAGTAAATTCTAAGGGTGTAGAACAGGAGAGGGGATTAAGCCTGGTGATTAAATTAGGCGATGCATGAATACATTCCAATGCACAACATCACTCAAGCACTGGACAAAACATATGGCAACAATGGAGAGCGCTGCCCACGAGGTCACCTTTAATATGATTAGCCATGGACGCCTGAAAGGAGATCTCCCGAGTACCAGCGTGGTAACCCTGCTTTGTGCAGCCTGGAGGAGCTCCCTGTGAAAGCCTTTGAGGCTCCCTGAACCCACACAAACGGCTGCTGTGTGTTCAGGGATGTGCCCAAGTCCACTGAAAGCAGGACACAGACAAAAAAAGAGCCTTGAGGCCGGGCGAGCGTGCTGAGAGTGGTTTTTGTTCCCCACTCACAGGGCAGCGGTGGGAGCGGTCCCCAGGGTGTCCTGCCTGACAGCTGGGTCACCGCACGGGCTCTCCTGTTCCACTTGGACTTTTCAACTCTGCCGTCCCGCATTCACCGGCACGGCTCCTCTCTTTGAAGGGGGAGAAAGCGCCTCATCCATCACTGACACGAAGGCAGTTAATTCACTTCTTTACAACTGGAAAGGCTTTTGCTGTGAGCAGGAGGGAGTGCAGGAAGAGTAATGAAATCCAAAAGGGAGCCAAATGATGCTTTCCTCTGCTAGACGCCGGCGCTGGCAGTGCTTGCTGCTGGCACTGTCCGTGGTGGGTGAAAGGAGACTCTTTTGTGGTATGCCATTAGCTACATCCAAGGCCCCAGTTCATGTTTACCACAGCCACTGCGTTACTTCACTTGGTATTTTTTTCCAGTCCTGTTGATCATACTGCAGAACTGACCAAGTCCGTTTGGAAGCCTTGCTCACAGAAAGCAGAAACAAATTGCTTTTTGAAAAGATTTTTTTTTTTTCTTTTGTAAACCAAACCTCACACTGCTTTCCATAAACCCAACCTAAAGCTGAAATCGTCACTTAAAACTGAAGAGCAGAGGTCCGTGCTTAGCTTTGCCCACACTCAGCCGTGCCACTCGCCCACGGAGATGGCACAAGCCATGGCAGCATCCAGCTGTGCTGCCCAGACTGCACAAGAGGGCATCTCACACTCTGGCACTACTCTGCAGCCTCAGCAAGTAAAACCCCATCACAACTGCAGCCAGCAGGTTGTCACAGGATCACAGAAAATTCCGAGTTGGAAGGGATCACAAGGATCACCAAGTCCAACTCTTAAGTGAATGGCCCACAGGGGGATTGAACCCACATTATTACCATGCTCTGACCAAACGTTCTGTCAACTGTAATGGGAAGAAACACTCCATGACATCAAAGATAATCTCATGTGAGTCACCCTACATGACAACCTTGCTGTAATCAGGTGAGCCTTTCAGACTGCTGAACTCTACCCCAGAGGACCTTGGCACACTCAGCTGAGTACCCCACAAGATTTCTGCAGGCTTTTAGCATTTCAGATTCCAGGCAATGACTAACTGGGGACACGTGAGGGACAGGTCCAACGGCAACTTCTTTCACACACTTTGTATCTGCATGGCTGGAGGGTGAAAGTCACGGAGACAACCCCAGGAGCAACTTGCTCTGGCTCACAGGTCCCAGCAACTTCAAAGGCTCAGTGACAGAGCAGCAACAAACACGGCACAGGACTGCTACCAGCTGAGCTCCTGCTACTGCCAGGAAAAGGATCATCTCCTAAAGCCCTTTCTAGTTTTACATTTCCAGCATGCCATAACTGCAGAGCCTTGACACAACACACGCCAGGCACTGCACGGTCACAGCTGACATTCAATAAGCTGGGAGATTCCTACCCTCTCATACCATAGAGTCCCCTTTGATCCTTCTAATAGATCTCTTAGACTCTCACGGAATCTGACAAGACTGAAGATCAAGCCAGTTTCTAATGAGACAAGGCAGATTGCGCAGCTGCGCGCTAGCTCTAAAAACATTTGGGGCAACAGGTACATGAAAGGTTTGGGGGTTTTTTATTTCAGACAAACAAAAAACCCCTTCTCCAAACCTTCCCTCTTTCACAATGAAAATTAATGAGGACTGGGAGAAAAGCCTGTGGTAGCTCCCATTTCTTGGCCATTCAAGCTCTTTTCAGTAAATCTTCCTCCTCTGAACTGTGTTTTGTACACATTGCTGTGCTACCACTATGATAAAGGCTACTAGTGGCAAAACCACTGATCCTCAGTGCTGGGTCTAAAGTAAGTTACAGACAATTTTCCTTAAGGGATGATGCCCAGGTGATGTTACTTTGTCCAACTGCTTGGGACTGGGGAAAGTCCTCTGTCCCCTGCAGAGCTTGGGTGCAGGTGGCAGCTGTGAACTCTGAAGAAAGAAGGTCATCCAGGTCATGGATCCAGGTATCCATGTCTCCCTATGAAGCGGGCACACAAGTACAGGTTTGACACACCTCTGTCTGCTGGATTTCTTCATGCCAAGAAAAATGTACAACATCTTGTTGGCCCTGGCATGTGGAGACCAACTGGCTTCTGTGCTGGGCCTGGCCTGTGGAAACTCCATTCAGATACCATATTTCTATCTGGCATCTCCCAGTGCTCATTGTCTGCCCTAGTCTTTATCTCAGAACTCCTGGGATTCTGAGCAATAGCATTCTTCCAGCGTGGAGAACCTCAGAGTACTCTCTTGCACTCTTTTAAGGAAAGACACACCTGTTTACTATCTCAGCCGGTTGCAACAGCACCATGGTCAGGGTCTTTAAACCGGTTTCAAGGAACCCCTATAAATGCTTGAGAATCTGAAAAGAGATGACCACACTGCCAACGGATTTCAATGTCAGCCCCCTGGGTAAAGGATATTTGTCAGCAGCTCCCCCTGGAACAATGTTATGGATCCATCAATATATCTACCTTTTACTCCTACCTAAACATCAGGAGCCACTAAGTAACTCCCCAGCTCATTTAACCACCTGTATGTTGCCCATTATCTTATTAAAAAAAAAAAACAATAACTAAACAGCAAGGCAATGTGAGCACAGCATTTACTTTCAGTAATGTTTGAAAATAATAAAAAACAGAGAGCTGAAGTGAGAATTCAAAACCTCAAAGTAATTTCAACCATACATACATGAGTAGGGAAAAGTTTATACATGATGAAACAGAAAAAATGACTCACTTTCTGAAATGCCAAAGCCTGTTTTAGTTCATTTTGTCTTCTCTACCTGCTAAACACATCAATGACTGAGAAATAATTTAATAAATGGCATTTTTTCAAATCCCATTTTAGCTATTTAAGCATTTTATTTCCCAGTATTGTAGGTCAGGTTCTACTCTAACATGCTAATCAGAAATAAAGTGCAAGCTGGATCAAGGGGTTTGTTCCTCAGAAAAGCAAGGACAGTCTTGAGATTAAAACAGAGACCTTGAAATTGAGGTGAAACTACAATACTAAAGTTAATGCAAAACCTCCTGCTGACTCATGGGACTGTGAATTTTTCAGCATCACCATGAGACACCCAATAAGCAACAGCTCTGCAGCGCCCCAGTTCTGCAGGATCAGACAGATCAAACCCATGACAGGGCAGGTTTACTGCAACTGTCAAGGATGGCACAAATTAAATTCTGTTGTATTCAGGCTAGGCTGGTTTTTTACAAAAAAAGCCAAGCAAAAGTGACTGCTTGGTTAGTTTGTATTTCTGTGACAGAAACAAGTTTTTCAAGCCCAGTTAAAAGAATTACCCACAAAAACCCCTCCACAGTGATTTTGCATGGCTTGTTTCTTCCAGATGTCTCAAGTCCCTCATGCCACTCAAGTCCAACAAACTCTTGAGGCTACTTTCTCACTGCCTCTTGCTTAGTTTTCAAGTGATCACCAATTTAATGGCAGCCCATCACAGATGGGCAATGGACTGTGGCCAGCTTAGTTGGTAACTAATTAGCACAAATGCAAGGTATTAGCTATCAGGTGAGATCCAAAATAGAAATATGCTTCCTTCAGAGGGCAAAGTTTGGTAGTGTTGGCAGGTTTAAGGGGTTGACGGTGCAATAACTTGTGAATACACATCTTTGGGGAGAGATGGGTGTTTGTCCCTCAAGATGGAAGCAGGGAACGACAGGAAATGTGTCTCCGACCAGTGAAGGCAGAGCTGCACAAAGGAGGAGCACACTCAGGGAGGAGGTCTTCCTCAAATCCCAACTAAGGAAGTAAGTGCAACGTGGACCAACAACCTTATCTGAGATGTCATGCTTCATGCTCTCATTTTACGCAATTTCATATTCGGGGGAAATCCATACTCTGAATTATGTTTGTTTGCTTAAACAACTTCCCTGTTACCACATGAAGATGCAGAAAAGGGCAAGATAAATGATCCAGACTACTCAAGACAGATTCAAAGCCACTTGCTTTCAAAACAAACCCAAGAGGTTGCTCAACAAAATGCACTCCATACGAATCACTGCAAACTTTAACAGGACATATAATTTCAGAAGATGTGAGCTTGCACTCGGAACGTTTAAAGATAAACCCAAATGTGGACTTCAGGCACTGGTTTCCTCACCATGGGGCAAGATCCGCTCTGTCCTCAGCTCAGCTCAGCAGCTGAGATCTTGGCTAAGGCTCCTGTAGTCTCATTTCAGAGGGCTATGAAAACCACAGGTGCTTTCTGAGCTTCTTTGTACTTCAGCATCCGTATGCTATGAATGACAAAAGATAAAATATCCCAGGACTCAGAAGGAGTGATCATGCCCAGAAACACCTGATAAAATGAGTTGTGGCCATGAATTTTTTCCCTTCTCACTTTGGAATTGAAATGAGAAATCACAGAACTGTAATGTCAAAATCTTTCATCTCCTTCCAAATGTTGTCTTTTGTTATTATACAATTAGCTTTTCTTCTATATACTGCTGGGTGAAACTGAAATGGCTCTGACAAAGAGCTGCTACATCTTCACCTATGGCAGATTGATCACATTTGCAGTTATATCAGTCAACACCCAGTGACTCCATCTAAAGAGGATGACAGATTAGCCTTGCAGTCAACTATAATTAATACCTGAAAAAAAAACCGTTGTCAGGTCTTTGTTCAAATACATGATAAACAGAATCTGGAACAACAAGAGACTTTCTGATGACGTCTGTTCATCACCAGGGAAGAAAAACACCATTAAGTGGAGGGTAAGACTCTCAGAGCAAGGTTTGTTTCTTCAGCAGAAAATGTAAAATAAGAATTTCCTCCCAGCATTCACCCCACATGCACCTCTACACAAACGTGTTTTCCTGGGTTTTATTTGTCTTGCTATCAGAGACACTGAAGAACCAGTTTGTTTCTGCTTCATCAAGAACCAGTTTTTCCATCCTGAACCTTTTTCAATATAGCTAGCAGAAGCCACTACTCTCCCTATCAACCTCAAAAATACCAGTGAGCAGCTTGCTCAGCTGGATCAAGCACTGAATCCTCTGTTCACCTGAGCTATCAGCAGCATGTTTGGGACACATTCCACCGCAATAAGCCAACACAGATGCCCTCTATTTCCCCTAGACATGCTGTTTGGCACTGTCTGAGCAGATGACACCAGGCTGTCTATCACAAGGCAAGGGCAAGACCCATCTGCGAGCAGTTAATCCACGGAACCAAGAGATGTGTACTTCAGGTGTGAATTTGGAGTGCTTGCAAACACCTTCAGCCTTGCTTGCAGGTCAGCATGCAATGACTGCCAGCTCACCCCCCTTCTACAATGGCTAATCACCAACTGGATTCAATCAACAGAAAAAGCCAAGCAATTTGGAAGGTCTAATGACGTACTGCCCACTGCAACTCTGTCCCAGGCAAGCAGGAGGGACTTCCATGGGATAGCAGCCCACTGGCTTGGTCCTGGCACACACAGGCAAAGCCCAAGAACTGAAAAGAATGGGGAGAGAGGCTACTTGTGAAACACACCAATTGCTTCTGCACTGCAGAGATGTGCTGGCCACAGTTCAGCCCTCCTTGTTTCTCTGCTCTGAATTGTGAGACGTATCTGCTCGGGAACCAGGATAAAAAACCCTGTCCTTAACTGGGCCAGCAATACACAGCAGAAACAAAGAAGCATCAGTTCTTATTCAACAGGTGTCAGTAATTAACATGAGATGAAGAGAATGGTCAGCATTGGCCCAAGGCATTGGATTTGGCAGGGAAATCAGATAAAGTCCTGGCAGCTCTGCCACCAACACCCCATGTGAGCTTGGGCAACTGCTTCACCTCTTCATACCATTCCCATCATCTGGAAGGATGGAGCCAGCCTCCCCTCTGATACTTGCTCTGAGGCTAGCAGGTGAAACAACAACTAATACTTCTGTGTCACACAGCATCTCAAAGTTAAAGCAAAAGACCTGTTTTTTACAGAGAAGTTTCTCAGCTTGCATGTCTGTGACAGATTTAATAAAACTCAAGGGTTAAGCTGTGTTTGTTTAGAAGAAAACCACCCATACACCACCAGAGGTCTTGAATATCTGAGCTAGTGGCTGGAATACTTTCTCCAGGAAGAATAAAGTCATAACCCACTCTTGCATTACTGATGGTAAATTAATGCCAGAGCACCACTGTGTGGGGAGCTCCTTCCTGGCTGAGTTTGCCCAGACATCTGGCTGCAGTGGCTCCCAGCACAATGCTCCACAGCCGAGCCCTGTGCTCCAGCGCCCGACTCTCCCCTCCTGCCGGAGCCAGCTCGACCATTTCCCCACCTGCTCCTGCTGGGACACAGCTGCTCGGCTCGAAAAGAACCATTGGGGAACGGCAGGACATGTGCAAGGACATCAATCCTACTCACACCCCTGGGAAGACTTCATTAAAATCCCAGGGCAAAAGACTAGATTCAGAGAGCTTTCCACTTAAAATCCTAATTTAATCAAATTATTTTAAAACCTCCTGGCAATGCAAACGTCTCCATGCAAGGAGAGAGATGCTCAGCCAACACACATCCCCCCAGAGCACCTCCATCCCATGTGGATCCTCGGTGTGTGTGCAAACTTCCCCACCTAAGCTGTAGCTGCTCCTGACCACAGTGGTGACATCTCATATTTTCCTGCCAAGCACCATGTTCCTCTGTGGTATTGCAGGGAAGACATGCTGAAAATCCTGCCTACTTTTCTGACACACCTTTGTACAGGCATTTTGGGTACTCCTGCAGGAGAGTACCATTCCCCAGCTGCAGCCTCAGATGCTCATTTTGATGTATTAACTGGGGCTACACAAAAGACATAAAACCCCCAAAGGAAATTAATCTCCAAGTACATCCAACATTCCCCCAGCTGCCTTATGTATCACACAGTATAAGCAACTATCCATAATGATCGTATAGCACCTGCTGTCCCCATTCTGGGTTTCAGTGATGTCTCTTTAACCAGACATCAAAGAGAAGGAGCAGACAATGGTGGAATTGTGATAGGAAGTGAATAGTGAAAGCTTCTTGTCAGTCTGAGTTTCCATTTATCTCACAGCCCCATACATACTGCCCACCCTGCCTCTGCTGGCATGTTCATGCACTTTTGCTGTAACAGCCTCTTCAGGGAAGTATCATAGCAGTTTTCAGGCTTTTACAGATGGGCCTTTTGGATTTTCTCTTGCACCAAAGCCAAGTGCCCAGCCAGGTACCTACGCCTCAGCCTACCCTGATGGAACCAAATCTGAGATAAATTTGGTACCAACGTCACATTCCATGCAATGAGCACCACAACTTTCTTTTTGAGACTGACCAAGAGATGCAGCCCCTGCTCCAGTCAGGGGCTGGAGAAAAGCCATTTACTTCTCCCTTGAACAGTCCATGCACTCAGTGAGCAGGGGTAGCACATACAGCAGCCTTGGACAGAAAACTTAAGGATCACTCCAGGGAGTAGTCAAGCCAGGATGAACCTTTCTGCCCCAACAGCATTTTAAGACATAAATTCAGAACATGCTATTAAAGGAAACATCTCAGACTGAAGTTTGTGCAGCATTATAGCCCTTTTCTGTCCCATCTAAACATTTCTTCCAACCCTTAGTCTTCCATTCATATACTAATTAACTGTATTTTGCACACAATGACTGTTTAACCAGGGTAGAAATATTTATTACTTTCAAAAAGCAAGAATAAAAGACCTGAATGCTTATTACACAGATATGAGGCAGGAAATATGACAAAACAATTTCCCATAATTATTTCCAGCAGTTGCCCATATTGGAAAATTTTAATAATGAGAGTAATTAATTTGTGGTTCTTGAGATTTACAATTAAACAGCATTAGCAAGGACAACTGTCTAAAAAATATGTTTCTGTCCTATCCCATTAGCCACAACCAAGAACAAAATTTCCCAACATACAGTGTCACAGGCAGTGTCCTTCCTCCTCCTCGCTCTCCATGTGTGAGTGCCTTGAGTCAACTTCTCAAAACCATTTGCACCAAGTAGGCAGCCTAGGTTCTGAGGGCTTCAAAAACTATACAGAGCTGGCTACTAAATCCTCTATGTCACATACCTGGGTGGTTTGGAGCTGACATTCTGCACACATCTTGGTGTTTGGACCCTTGTGCTTGTTTCCCTGTTTCCTGAAGCTCTGTTAAATGCTCTCTTACTTTGGCAGTACCACTAGTCTTAAATAAACAAAGCTATTCTCAAAGATCACTGATTTCCTTATCCTCAGCAGCCATGGGACAAGACCATAGGTCTCCAGTGTCCTACAGAGCTACAACAATACAATTTTTACTACCTCTAAGTTACTAAAATCAATACAGACCCACAGGGAACAGCAACCCTTGCTCACATGACAAGACAATGGCATCATACACAAGCTGGGAGCAAGCAGAAGTGAGCCCATTTCACTACCAATTAAACTCTTAAATTCGTGTAACACTCTCATATTTGTCATTTTTGTTCTTTTTTTCCTTCCCTTTTCCCACACACCTGCAAAGCTAAATGTCTGTTTTGCAGAAAACAAGGAGAAAAGCTATTCTAGCAAACAATTCAGTGCCATTAACTGCTGCAATGCAAATGCACTTCGGGTTGTTCTCACAAGGAACTTCGGTCAATGCTGATGTTTTGAGCACCCAGGTGTAAGTGTGCTGGCAAAGGTAGAATCACCTGCACAACAAAAGGAAATGCTCAGCTCACAGAGAGTTGTCATAGAGACAGATCAGCATCCCGGGGTATTCTCATTTTAAAAAGGCACAGAAATCCTTTTTAACCTGTCTTCCCGTAGGCATCTGTCCTCGTGATTCATTTCTAAACTGCTGAGGCCAAAAGAGAACCATTTATCAGCACGTCTCCTCTAGGCAGGCTGGAGCTAAGAAGCTTTTCTGCAAACTTGATGGTTTTTGTTGAAAGCAAGTTTCTATCTGATTCTCTGGCTAGTGTTTCTAAAAGCTGTGGGCTGGGGAAGTGATCCAGCTTCAAAGTAACCTGGCCAGGAAAAAAAAAGGAAAGCTGTGAGTTGTGCTCACTTTGCTTTTTAAACCAGGTCAGATCTTTGCTCCAATTCATAGACTGAGTACACCAGGAGCTGCGAGAGGACAGCACAGGGGTGGCATTTCATGCTCCTGTGCAGGAAGGAGGTGTTGTGGGGGGAAGACAATATTGTAAATACCTGAATATTTTCTCTTAGTCACATACAAGACTTCTTGCCTTTGCACCTAAAAGCTGCAGCTCTGAACGAGAAGGCAAAGAAATACATTAATCTCTGTCTGTGTGGACAAAGTTTCATAAGCTTCTTAGCTGTTGAAGGTGCAAAGTCTTTAAACCTTTAAAACTCAGCTCAGCTGCTTTTTGGAACTAGGAAGCTGGCAGGCAGCACAGGAAACCATATTCTAGGGAAAAAGCCCCAGAAGGGGCCTATAGGGACAGCTGGATCCCCATGGAATGACAGATGTGTGGCTCAGGTTGCAAACACGGTCCTCAGACCCAAGGTCCAATGCAGCAGGATTCCCTGCAGTCCTAGCAGGATTCCCAGATCTCTCCAGAGGCATGAAAGGAACTGGGGAGTGGGGGAAAGAGTGGGTCACAGGTATGTAGGTTAAAGTCATGGCCAGGTTTAAACTAAAGCAAGAATTCAAAATTACACAGCCCCAAGAGACACACATATACTGACACTGAACCCACAAATCCTAAGCTTTCCAGACTGTGTACTATCTCTGTAATGTCTCATGGTCTTCTGTGTGACCCAGATATGTAATTCCTAAGTTATTAAAATATATATATAGATATATTTTCTTCATCTGTTGAGCTATGGAGATTCCTGCTTCTAAAATTGCTGCTAAAAGATAAAACTGCGGGCAAGCAGATGCTGCTCTCACATTAGGTCATAAAAATTCAGCTGTGACATTCAAAGAGCAAACATTCTTCTCACCCCAGCAGGACCAGCCTGACACTGCTGCATCCTACTGGAGCCACCCTCTGTCACGTCCAAGGAGCTCCCTGGCCAGCCAATATTTCTGCTGTTATAAAGATATGCCCATGAATGGCTTCATCTGAGAAATGTTCTTCATTTTGGGGAATAAATCCTAAACTACATGGATACTATGGGACAGATAAGTACCATTCCAAAGAGAAAACTGAGGCAGACAGGGAGAGCACCAGCCCAAAGCCACCACAGCCAGTGGCAAAGGAGGATGGGAGATTCTTTCCCCCAGGATTTTCTTAATACCAACAGGAAGTAGAGGAACACTTCACACTGAAAAATGGCAGGGTGGAAGTGAGCAAAAAAAGTCGTCACTGTTCCATCAGGAGTTACCCCATGGTAGAACTCTCAAACATAACACAATGTATAGGAAGAGGGCTCACATCCCCTGGAAAAAAAAGCACAGGAGTCACCCATGCTTAGCCACCCCCTCCCTTAAGACTGTGAGATGATCATTTCCTTCACTCACATATTTATTTGGAATCCGATAATTCATTGCCCCAAGCTTCCTGCTGGAGTTTGTCTTCCATTGTTCAAGATTTACATTACTCAACAGGAAATCAGTGAGAGGTCCACTGATTAGAAAGGTGTGTTTCCCATTTGGACCCACCCTTGCTTGCTCACTTGGGGCTGGAAGTGGGACATGGCACACAACTGTGCCCATGGGAACTCAGGGAACTGGGGAAGCAAGAGTAGAGGATTTTTTCCCCTACTATTAAAGGACACAGATTTCTTCATCCTGTCATATGCCACTGGCCACATCCCCAAATCTGTCCCTCACACACTCTTCATACTCAGGCCTTGAAGCAACCACTTCCTCCATGAGCTGGGGAGGGTGTAGTTTATCAAAATAAAGCTATCAGGGCAGTACTTGAGTCGACTAAGTGTGGTGAAAGTGTCCCTTGATCTAAAATACGCTTCCTTCTCAAAGACCATTACTTTGACATTCTTGCCAGGGGAGAGAGATTCTGCACAGTGTAAAGTGCCACTTGTGAGATATAACTCAGTTTATCATGATGGCTGGGAACTAGGCTGAGCAGGAATCAATGGCCCCTGGTGCCCTTAGCTGTGGCTTTTAATCCCAATCTCACAAATGATGCTCCAATATGTTCTCTTTAATGGCTCCTCGGTAGGAGCACAGAGCAAAACAAAACACAGCTAATCTTTTATGGGCTATCACTGGAACAGGATGCTTCCCTGGCCAAATCCTCCCATTGAAAATGTCACGGCTGGTTTAAAACATATTTCCCCTGAGGTTAATTTGATAACAGGTAACTCAACTCAGGGGCACACAGCTAGCAGTCAGCACTACACTGTAACAGTGACTTGTGGAAGGCAGCTGGTGACCTTTCTGGGCCACAGCTCCCAGTCACCATGGACTCTTTTTCCAAGCCAGATACCTCTAAGGCTTCCCAGGCAGCTAATCTCATGCAAAAGCTGTGATTTTTATGTTTCCCTAGCATTTAGGGTGTGCTTGGGAACAAAGGCCCAGTTTATTAGCCATTGTACACTAAACCCCAAAGAAGGAAGTCTCTGCTCCAGAAGAGGTTTAAGAAAACTTCAAAGTGGAAGTTTGATTTCCAAAAATAATTTTCAAATTAATTTAGGGGGTCCTTAAGCAAATGTCCTTGCTCCAGGCTCACTTATGTGTGCTGAACCAGTCCTCCAAGACCTCCTGCAACAGATGTAGGCAAGATAGCCTCAGACACTACACTACCTACAGCAGAAGGTTTATCCTAAAATAAAAACTCCTCTGCTGCAATTCAAGATACAAATTTGTCATTCTGTCCATCTTAGACATGGGGGAAAGCACATTGCCTCCTCTTCACAGCAGCTCCACCAGAATGCTGGGGAAGGTCACAGATTATAGACATTTCTTGCTCCTGTTGCTCTGCAATGATTTCTCTAAAATTAGACTTTCCTGCAACTGGAGACAACACTACAATGCTCAGTAAAATGGAAGGGTTACAACATATGTCTTACATACAATAGCCCTGTTTACACCACTCCTAGCTTCTTTCTCAGCAATATCCTTATGTTGACTCACACTCATTTTGCAAAATGAAACAATAGAGCTTCCTTATATTAAGAGGTTATTTTGTCTACTGTTCAGGAAGACCACTGGGTTCTACCAATTACGGGAACCTCCTATCCACAAAAACTATCAGAAGCCACCTAAGAGCAGCTGAACATCATGCAAAAGTATTTTTTGCTGTGATAGCCAAAAATCTCTGGATCTCCTTGTAAAATAGAAATGACACATACCACAACTGTTACAAGATTATTTAAATCACCCCAGACAGAAAACCTCCTCACTAGCATTTTTTTCCTCTGAAACACACCCAACACTTACAAGTATTAGCTTAGATAACATTTAGCCATTTTCCCAGCACAGAGAACTGCTATGAAAGCTGTGGAAAACAAGAATATTGCAAGCACAGAAAGAAATGTGGAGGATGAGCCTTTCCCAGTGAAATGTGCGCTAATATCTGAACTGCATGATAATGAACAACACTGTCATGATTTGTTTCACTGTATGAATTACTTACCCAGTCCAACAGGGTTTTAGGATTTTGAAAAATGTTGGAAAATGAATCACTCCTTAAAAACCAGGGATTTTTTTTCCTTTCATCCTACTTACTGCTTATGGTACATAATTTGATGCCGCTCTTAAGACGACATTGGCACTCAAACCTGCCTTTCTCTTCCAGCCTTGATTTTACCCTTTGAGTTTTTAGACTAGCCAGGAAATTCTTAGAGAGTACAAGGTGAAATTGTTTTGGTGAAGCCTGAAGGGGCTGGACTTACTCCTTACCTGGTCTAAGTGCAGGGCACCCTCGGTGAAGCGCTGCTTGCGCAGGCACTGCGCGACTCGATGCAGGTTCAGCACAGCCTCCTGGATCTCGGCTATCGAGTGCTGAGGTGAGACAGGGGGGAGCTCTTCAGGTGACAACACCTTCCCAGGGCTGTCAATCATGCTCTGTGCATGGTCATAGCTGAGCTTCACGCAGGAGCAGATGACCGTCCGCCCGAACCACTCATCAAGGATCTGCAAAATTGCCAAGTGTAAATTGATCTGAGGACTCATTCTTCCGGTGCACAAAAGCTTGGGAAGTTGTACAAACACTGGGAGGAATGACAACAGACTTCCCCACTGCCTGTGATCTCTGAGTGAAGATCTTGTCCTACTGAGACCTTCAGGCTTTTTGCCCATGCAGATTCTCTAGCATCTAGTAACCTGTATATGCAAGTAACAGGTAACAATATATTGTGCATATACATATGAGACTGCTTGGATCTCCCTCTCTACCTGACTTCCCTTCTCCACAGAGCTCCAAGAACTACAGACCATCTGGGATTGAAACCAGTCTGTTGACTCACAGGTTATCAGATGCAGGAGTGACAACAGGCAGATACGCACACGCCAGAGAGGTTCTCCTGCCTAAAACACAGCAGAATGACTTAAAGTCTGGCCACCAGGGCACGAGGGGCTGGCCTCAAAATACTGTTTTCAAGAGTACTGCAGGAACCCCAATCAACCCTAAGTCTGACTAGCACTTGCGAAAGTGCCTGAGTAGGAGTTCAGTGGGAGACTTCTGGAGGACTTGGAGGAGAGATGGACAGTCACTGACCCCTTGCTTCTCTGATCATGTCCATGGTTCTAGGTCCAAACTCAAGCCAGGGTTGAGTTTCCAAACTACTTTGGAATTGAGAGGAAAACATTCAATAAACTGCTTATAAATTTATTTTATTTTAAACCAGAAGCATCCCTAAAAGAATACCAGTGTAAAAGTAGGAATTCAGAATTATTTCCTAAAGCATATAGGAAAACCTATTTTCAGCTGAGATATATAAGAGAATCAATCCAACAGCTCATCAAGACAGTGACAAAGTGCTGAGGGACATGGGTAGAAGGATCTTCACAAAAGCAAAGAGCATTGGTATGAGGGCTCTGGAGACAGATGCAGTTTGTGATAAACCATTCAAAGCACATGTGCTCAGAGAATGATTGAAGAATTGTAATTTTGCCTTAGCTGCCAGTGTCACCTTACCCCTTCATCAGCCCAACAGGACAAGGTAAATTCTGCAAGTGACAGTGTCCAGGGAGAAGAGTGAGCTCTCTGTGACAGCCTCATCAAGGACGCTGCTTCAGAGACAAACCTTCCTCTTAATAGGAAGGGACTGATTCCCAAAATACCTTTGCTGCCTCCTTCCCTAATGCATTACAGATGTGCTTCATAACTCAGCAACTCAGAGCTCTGTAAGTCACAGGCTTTTAAGCTTATTTCTACTTCAAAAGTGCTTTAACAGCAGAGATGCAGCAAGTAGCATCTTGCAAGGTAAACTGCTCTGACCATCAGCTCATGGTTATTCTCTGTGTCTCTTCCTCTGTGCTGTGGAGAAAGAAAGGAAGAGAAAGCCACAAAGCTAGACAGAAATGCTGTGACAGTGCTGGCAGCACCTGCTCTGTGTTCTGCTGCATCTGTTCAATGCAGTTCAGCTTCTTGTGGTGATGGGGGATGCATGTCCAGTAGGTCAGCAGCCCCTGCTTTGGAAACCCCACCAGAAGAATGGGCAAGCTCCCATGGGCTGGCTGAGGTACCATGGCTGAGGGATGGGCAAGGCTACATTTGGGGGTTGTGAGCTGGGACCTAGAGATTACAATGAGTAGCCCACAAGATCAGTCTGCAAGGTCTCCCCCATCACAGGAAACCTGGTGCACCCAGAGTCCACACAGAGCACCAGCATCTAAAGGATTTCCAAAGTTATGATAAGGTTTCCCCGGTTCTGCCTGCTTTTGAGAAAAACTCATAGTCCTGAGCAGTATCTTGTCCTCACTGTCAGTGCTCTCATGGCTCTCCACCAGCAGCTGAGGTTCAAGGGCTGTGCTGGGGCCTTTGACTCACCTCCCTTTCACCCAGCAGACCGTGGGGGAGCGTGTGATCCTGTTTTTGCACTGAGATACAGGTACACTAACACCTAGAAATACCAGCTTTTAGAAGAATGCCCTCCTGGGCAAAAGCCCTACAACCACTTTTCCTCTTGGAAAGAATAAATTCTTCTCCAGCCTTCACCTGACATCCACATCAAGTGACCTCAAGTAAGACCGTAACCCTGAAAGGCCTTGTAGGAGAAACCAGTTTGCTGAGATGGCCACAGGCAGTCTGCTCTCCCAGGGACAGCATGGTCACAGCCCAGACCACTCCAGAGGTCTGCTCCCTGAGCTGAATGCTACAGCTCCTCTATTTTCTCACTGGTCAGACAGGGTTGGACTGAGCACTGCTTGAAACACAACGGATATATCGCATGGGACAAGAGACAAGATGTAATTAAAGGCTTATTTTAATTAAGACTTGACTTTTAGCTGTTCAAAGACAACTCAGAGTCAATAAAAGTTCTACCTAGTAGCTACTCTTAGAAGGTCTCATGAGCAATCACACTGTTGCTATAGGAAGGGGAACACTTTTCACAGCAGACAAATACAACCCACTTCAGTGCCAGAGCAGGGACTCACTGCAGAAATACAGAATCAGGACTGCAACTGTATTTTGCTAAAGCACAAAGATAGATTCAGCATCCTTTAGAGCAGCTGGGACAATAATAAGGAGGTGAATCTTTGTGAAAAATTACCAAATTGGCACAGGAAATACTGTCTACAGAAAGAGCTGTACATGTAACAACAATGGTTAAAAAAAACTCTGAGTACAAAAAGTGTATTTTGCATAGACTAAAGAGTGCTCTGGTACTGCCAGTCTTTAGCCCTCTCTGATTAGTAAGGGGACCCTGTGATCACCAAAGAGGAGATTTTAGGGTAACAAAGAGTGTGGGAGAGAAACAGGGAGAGAAATGAAGATTTCACACTGGGGAGTGGTGGCAGGCAGCTGAAGGCAGCTCAGTGCACCAACAGACAGCCTCCACAACTGCTCCCTGGAAATAACACATACAGAGGGGATGGAGCCATGCCTTTGCTGAAGGGCTATCATGCTTTATTTGGATTGATGTCATTTGCAGCTCTGAGGAGGAATTAAACAGCCTGTTTACCAGAGAGGCCACAGCGGCAATACTGCCGCATTGCACAACTGCCTGTGAGCACGAGGCAGGCCTGGAGTCAGGGGCACATCTCATCCCACCCAAAGCATTAGCTCTGAATTGCTACTGGAGGTAAGACATTAAATGGTTGGGTGACCTGGCAAGGAGCAGGACATTCTCCATTCCTGAGATTCATACAAATATTCATCCTTTCCCAACCATGTTGAGAGATTATTCCAGTTACAAATTCCACAGTATGTCTTCAGCAAGACAAGACACAGGGACAGTCCTACATCCTCCAGTATTGTTCACCTTTGCTAGCCACCTGAGTGTTGAGGGATGACATTTTTACCACTACAAGAGTAGGGGTTGGCCACAAGGGAGGACTGATTAGCAGGATGACTGCCTGCTGCCTAAGGTACCTTGCCTTCTGGAGTCAATTTCCAAATCACAGAGAACGTCAGTCTGTCTCGCATGGGATTGAGACTGCAGAGCTCCTCACAGAGCAGCCTGGGAAGCATTGGGATCACCTGCAAGAGAAGAGAGTCTTGGTGAGACACAAGTTTTTAGTGTGGACAAGCTCCCCTGACCAGCTGGCAAAGAGAAAATGTGTTAAGCTGTCAGCATCACGTTCTCTGTGGCAGGAGTGGCCACGTCACAGCTCTGGGATGCATCACCCATGCCAGAGCTGTATCACATGGCAGACAGCGTGCTGGCATGGAATGAGGAAGTAAACCAAATCCTCTGAAATGAGAGGAAGTAAACCAAATCCCCTGAAATGAGAGGATTTCAGACATGGCTAAGGCCACCAACATTCACATCAGTCCCATCTCTCAATGAGACCAGAGGCAGTTTTACGTCTCCAACCTGGGAGTCATTCCCAGTGCTCCCCTGCGAAGAATGGAGTAAGCATCCTGGAGTAATCTGCATCCTTGGTTATGCAAACACTTACACTGCAACTTTTAAGGTCACAAAGTTCGCTCTGTTTTCCACTTCTTTGCCACTGCCGCTTTGGCACTGGGAAGAATGAGGAAGGGCACATCAGGAAATTTAATGTTGAAGAAACATGGTCCTGGCAGTCAGGAGCTGAAGAGGTTGGATTGGGGAACTGTGTTTCTTGCTTTCCCACTGAATATCATGTAACCAAGAAGTAAATGCAAGTCTGCTCTCTGTAAAGCATACATGAAACTTCTCCCATGCAACACAGGAGCCGTGCTTGGCTTCAATAAAGATTGAACCATGCTTTATAGCACAGACAGGAACTTGTAGATGCAGGTGAGATAAACAAAAATACCTGTGTTACGACTACTGACCATGCTGTTTGCAAATGGAGAACAATTACTTTATTATACTCAAAATTTGAACAAAATGTCAGCCAGCACAAATTTCTGCAGGATTTTTTAACCCATGTCCTAATTCTTTACAACTAATCAATATTTCTGCTGCTGAACGTTGAATTACCAAATCCCAAATTACTCACCTGACTACACCAACAAAGCTAAAGCTTTTGAGCATATTCATGCTAGAGCAAACCTGAGTAGCTCCAAGTGTTTCCACCATCCCTGAGTTATTTCCTAAGTGAAGTCTGTATTAAAGATAATCTTTAGCAGCTGCTTAATGAAGCAAAACTCATTATTTGAGTTTCACTTCTGACTTCCCTTCTCATTATTTACCTTTGTGAAGAAGCAATAACTGCCCTCAAAAAACCACTATATTACTCCTCTAGTTTATTTTGAGTGGCAACATGGAATGGTGCTTTTCAGAAAAACAGAGAGAAATGCTCTACTTGTGTGCCATAAAGTAATTTAGCTATTTAATTTAGTTTCCGTTTTGACTGCTCTGTGTGCCAGCCTGTAAATATAGGACCAGCAGGAAGCTGACTGGCATACAAATCCCAGCTCTTCCAAACTCTGGCACCTATTTAGTGATTTCAGAGATAACTTTTTCTACCTGGAGGCAGGAGAACCACTGTTCTTCAAAACAGTATGAAAAAACAGTCTCAGGTGCCCGTTTTCTCCTCAAGTGCACCCACTTTACACTTACCTTTTGCTTTGAAGGAAAGACTTAAAATATTTAATCACATTTGTGGTTTGGCACCAGAAAATGGCTATAAATCCCTTCTAACTGTGGTGCACACTAGTGCCAAAAGGTTAACTGTATGGTCTGGGGCTCTCAGGGAGTCACACCATGAATCAGCAGCCCTGGTTCTCCTGGAAGGTCACAAGGGCACAGCTTATGATAAGCTGTTTCCTGCAACACAAAGGCTGCCAACTCTGTTATTGCAGTTGCGAACAAACGTTAACAATACCGCTACATTCATAACTCACTGCCCCGGTACGTGCGCTTGCCCATGCTGCCTGGAAGGACCTGCACCACAAGGGTATAAATTCAGTGTAAGTGATGCCAACTCGTATCAGAAAAGAGAGAAAATAGCTTTATAGACTCTCAGAAATACCTGCCTGCCTAAGATCACCCATGGCCACCTTAAGACCCCGAAGTTCAGGTCACAGTGAACAAAGTGCTAGTAACTTAATAAAAGCTCCCATGCCCTTTCCCACCCGAATTAAAAGCTGCTTTTCTCTCTCTCCCCAGCTCTGATCATCTGATAATGGTCTGTACTTACTGAATATTTGTGTGCCTTTGCACATCGTCTTTCCCATCTCCTGGAGCAATACCAGTTTGCTAGAAAAATGCCTACATGGAACACAAAAGCCCATGCTCGCTTTAAGTGTACTTGAGCAGGATTAATATCCGATTCAAGAGGCTGTAATTCAATGGAAGGGCTTTCAATGATGTGAAACATAAGCAAAGCTTTAACTCAGATCATAATTACAGTGCTAAACACTCACCAAGCAATTAGCTGTAACAAATCTACTGTTAGGGAAGCATCAGCTGTGTTACCTTTGTTTTACAGGAGAGAAACTTTAGGCAAAGTAACTTAACCTAAGCCATGGAGGAAGTCTCATGGGAGAGTAAGAATGCAATCAACCTTTTCCTGGGCTCAGCAAACACATACATAACATAACCTGACCTTGCACTAAAGGTATTTTAATTTATTCTACCTTACTGAATTAAAAGAAACTTGTTTCCAACACCACAACAGTCTTGGCTGACTGCCTCCTGCTTTAACCTCACGATTCCTCTCCACCCTCTACATGGAGTATAAACCTACTGTCACAAGGCACAGGAGTTTAAGATATAAATACACATTTCCTTTTTCCTTAACATGATACGGTCGCAGCCTGAAAGGATTCCCAGTAATTGCAAGCCCAGCATTTAACACACAAAGATGTCACAATTGTGTCACACTCAGAAAGCAAGATGTTCCAGGAGTGATCCCAGGGGCTGCCCAGAGGAACTCTGGCAACAGGATTATCTCCATCTCTTTCTGACAGAGACATGGGATGAGAGATTTCCCTAAGCACATCTTTAATGTCCAGATTTGCAAAATATCAGAGTTGTGTAGAATTGCCTTGAATAATCCAGAGGTTGCCCAGCACCTTTTTAATGCTCTGCCCTTCTCATGACTGTCTGCCAAGAGCCAGCAGTGTCTGCCAGCTGTCCTGTGGAGTGCCAGGGCACGCAGGAATGCAGCGAGCTGAAATGCTGCCGAGGGATAGCACCTCCAGTGGGAAGTGGTTTCCTTGGCAAATTGCTACGGATGTGCCGATGTTGGGGATCACATCATTCAGCTTGATTTTACTGCAGATGGAAATAAAGTCACCTGGGCTTATACAGGGGTCATAAACCTGGAATAAAGGGTTTATAAATGTAGCTGAATCTAGAAATGCAGTTGGAGAGGCCTAGCAGAGCTAGGCAAAAAAAATTTTACAATGTAAAAAAGGAGCTACACTCCCCAGGAAATCCTTTCTAATGAATGTGTCATAAAAACCAGGGCTTGGGTGGTGAGAGCTTGTCTGGTTTTAATCCCCCTCTATCAGTCAGGCTAATAAAAGACATCATCTCTCCCCACAAGCCTAGCAGTGCCCAAGAGATACTGGAAAGGGCACTTCTTTGAGTAGAAGGCTGATATCAATGCTGGCAGCTGCAAGTCTGCATTTCAAATCAAACCACAGAGGATTTCTCTCTCCCTATTTCCAAGTCCTAAATGCAAAGTCTTCAGCACTACCCTCGAGACTCAGCTGTCCAGCACTGCCTGACAGCCTGCTCCATGCTACTGGTTCTTCCTGCAGGCAGCCACACATCCCAGAAAACCAAAGCAATGGCGCCACTGGAAAACCAAAGTGACAGAGGGCACTTCTGGGGTGCCCATGCTGGCACTATAAAACAGATGGACCTGTGACCATGGCTGGTCACACTGCTTAGCAGCTGGCTCCTCTGCAGGGGAAGATCCAAATCCCTGCTTGTGAGAGTCCTGGGGTTTGTTTTGTTTTGTCTCTTCAACTAATAAAGTGCTTCCAGAAACCAAATGTGAGTTTCCAGTCTCAGACCCATTCCTAGGGAGCTGGGCAGGGGAGGGAGCGAGCACATGCATGCTGGGATGATAAAAGTTCTTGTTCCCTATAAAATCAGAAACATCTGCTGCAGCCAGGACTAACTCACTGGCTGGGTTCAGAGCAGGTTAGCCCGGAGCAGCTCTGATCAGTGGACTCACTGTAGCAGCTTTTCAAGGAACAGAAGGGAAAAACTGGTCAGCCAACCAAGAGGAAAAAGGAACAAACCCCGGTCAAGCATAATCCCTTATCTTCACAAAGTTACATGAGCAGTTTTGCTCCCTTCAAACAACTTCATTCTGCTGGCATCCTGCTTTGGCTGCCCCTTAATTCTTGGCTCAGGTTGGTTATGACCACCACTGAGTCCCAAGGTGATCCTTCTCCCACAGTCAATCCAGTGGAGAGGGATTGTATTAACCAAGAGTTTCCACTAGAGCTGGTAGGAGAATGCTGAAGTTCAACAGTGGAGTGGGCTCAGCAAATCTCTTGCTTGTACACTAAAAGACACTCAAAGGAAATAGGCAATTTGTTTATGAGCCAAGATTTCTCCCCGGGAGTTGTATCAACACTTCCATGAATTCAGAGGTCGAGCAACTCTTTGTTACTCAGCCTGAAATTATCAAAATATCAACACCCTGACAACCTGCTGGTGTCAAAAGTGAATGTCTTGAAGTCCTTGGACTCAACATGAAGACAGGCTTACAGTTCCGATCTTTGATCTCCAGTGTAAAATAGGACCAGTAAAATATTATAGGGATTTATGGCTGAACTCTCACTCAAGCTGCTTCACACCTAAAATAACACTGTGAGATGTGCCAAAAAAGAGGAAACTGTTTAGGTTTTCTTGCTTCTTAAAACCTGATACATTCTTATTTCAAAAACTTTTGACTTGTATTAAATAGACCACTAGCAATTACACAATAACTCCCCTTCTGGTTCAGGAAAATTAAATATGTGGCTTTATTTAACTTCTTTTGGAGGATTAGCATGGTGCTAACCTCTCGCAGAATCACAGCTGTCTTAGGAAACAGTTTCATCAAAGGAAAGCATATTTTCTACAAGAGTCATGCTACCATCTTGTTTCAGACAGTCAGGCTGCATTCCTTTGCCCAACCCCTCACTCCTCTTCATCTCTTGCAATTAAAATATTGCAAATTTCATCATCTAACCTAGTTTGTTGTTTTAAAATGTGTTTTCGGCAGGCCAGAAGTGTGGGTAAAGCACTAACCCTGACTGCTGGGCCACAGTAGTTGAAGATGAATTGAAGATTAGGGGCAGCAGGTAACTTATGCTGGCACTGCACAGGAGTGGCAGTGCTGGAGGGAAAAGGCACTTTGAAAGAAAATTCAATTAGCTTCTGCATCCAACTAGATTTTCATGAAAAATGTCTCCTTTCTTTACAAAAATCTTCCTTCTCCCTTGACTAAAAGAATCACATGGCCTCAAACCACAATATTTTGACTTGGAAATACTGCCACAACATCCATCCTACAGCTTTGCTGCCCCCAGTGACATCCCCCCTAGGCCAGCCCACACCTCCCATCATCGAGTCATCCATCAGAGCGGGAAGCCAAGGCCTTATCACTGGAGAGACTGCAGAATTGGGAAGACTGGTGCCAGAACTGCTGTTTCCATGAGATACACAGTGCTTGCCACTTGTGGAGAACTGCAAGAACAGAAACAGGGGTCTCCCAGCACAGAGCAACTGTGTGCTGTTGGTGTCACTACCACCGACCCGGTGGGGACACTTTGGCATTGCTGTCACAGTGGTTCCACAGGGAGCTGAAACCCACCAGACTCCCTGAGACCCTCAAAGCTGTGCCTTGTTGCTTCTACCAAAAGAAAGCTAGGGAACAGCTGCTTGAGGTAAACAGCTTGATATCAAACCATTAATTTGATTCTACTAGTGTAATATAAATAATTTTATCATCCAGAAAGTGAAGAGAGGACACAGGAAGCTACTGAAACAAGCATCATTACAAAAACCTCCCCAGATAACAACCCTGAAAACATCCAGGAAGGGAAGGGACAGGAAGAATCACTCCTAATCCTAAGTACCAAGTAGGACATGTTTATTTATTATAGAAAAGATGTCCTGTCATTCCAGAAGGGGCTGTGGAGACAAGGACTTTGGCCTGACTGAATGGGAGTGTGGCAATAGGCAGATTAATCTGCTCCATGAAACTGCTTCAACACTCCTCTTCATGCAGCTGATACCTCAAGCCTGCACAGGACACTGACAGCCAAGTTTTCCAGCTTCCCTACACGCACAGTGCCTGTGGTATCTGATGGGCTACAAAGTGTTTCTTCACATTCAACTGAAAATGAGACAGCCACAGACAAAGCCTACACATTTCCTTTCCAACAATGTTAAACCTGAACCTGTTCATTTGTAAGCTTAGAAGTCAACTTTAAACTTGAGCTTAACATTTGATTCTGATAAGCTAAAATCAGTATAATTTCAAGCATCTTTTCATTGCATGATGAAGGAACACTAGTCCTCCATTATTTGGGATATCCAGATAAAGTAAGAGAGTGAACCTTTTGTTTTACCTCAAGATGTATGTTTGTTTGTTTGTTTGTGTGTTTTACACCCTACTCTGATACAAATCCATTTCTCTGAAGGATTAGTTGGACTCTTGCACCAAAGGCAAGACGAAATCCTCCACATCCGCCAATCTGAAGCCCCCAAGAGCAAACCAGAGGAGCCAGCTTGGGTGTGTCAGGCTTGGCTCAGGTCAGCACTGACCACAGTCAGAGGGTCACAAGCTGCTGCTCCACCCCATCCTTTCTCCACAAGCTCCAAGGTAGTGAGCAGCTATGCCAGCTTCTGTGTTTCCAGCACCTTACTCATTTTTGGAGATGTCCTGCAATAACAGCCAGATTTTGATTGTGAGCTTCTGAAAACAAATCTTGAAAATGAATTTATGGTAAATGGAAGGCACAGTCATCAGACAAGCAAAGGAAAAGCTGTCCTTACCTTCTGCACCAGGTAGACACTGGTGGCCCTTTCGCTTGCTACTTTATCCAGTGCTGTTTCCTCCAGTACGAAGTAGCTCACATCCGCGATGTGGACTCCCACTTCCAAGTTCCCTGGAATTGCACAAGGAAGTCAGTAGGCAGGGAGCAGAAATGAACTGCTGACACATTTAACTCTGACTCCTCTCCCCCTCCCCCAGTGCTACCACAACCTTTTTGCTTTACCCTGAAATCTCACAAAACTGATACTTCTTTCCACTTCTTCCACCTGGGATGAAAACCACGGTCTCTCAGGACACTCTCAAATTCACCACCACTGTGGCTACAACACACGAGTGAATGTACATAGAAGTGACTCCTCAAGTATAGAGGTGGAAATGTGAAAACCCTCCAAAATCATGTGGATAAATATTTCCAGTTAAAAGCTTGTAATAGTGAGTCCAGTCCTCACCCCTTCGCTGCCAGACAACAGCATGAAAGAAAGGTGGAACAAGCACACAGGAAGTGCAGGATCCCACTTCCCTGGTATGGAGCAGTCAGTCACACACACACTTTTGGGTTATCAGAACTGCACCAACCTGGTTGAGCCCAGTTTGCTGCTGGGGACATGGGAAGTCTTCAATTACTTTGGATCAGGCTATGCAGAAGTGCAGCTTTCCACTAGAAGAATATTTCCACCATTACCCTGCCTCTCCTTCAGATTTGGCCTTTGATCCTTTAATTTGAGTCCAGTTTAAAAGAATCTTTAGTCAAAAGTTAGGCTGGAGAGTACTACTGAGGTTTATCATGAGGTTTTGGCAGTAATTCGGATTTGGAAGTAGTGATCATCCTCAGCTTTGGAAGTAATTAGTACCTGAGTCCAAGAAATTCGGGTTTGCTAATCCTCAAAGCAGCCTATTGACCTTTGTTTTCTCTGGAAGGACTAGGCTGGATTTGAGGTGCTTATTTGTAGAATAGTTCTAAGTGCAGCGGGTTCCTAATTATAACACTTGGTTCTTTAGAGGAATTCACCAACCCCTTGGTATCTATAAATATTTTTTCTTTCCTTAATTTTTTTAAAGAGACAAAGTAATAAGATCCCATGCTGGTGATAATCCTGTTTATTTATACACCTTGCAAAGAACATTATCAAAGCCCTTCTCTTGAGTGTCACGTTTTTGAAGGATAAATGGTTCATAGCTGTTGTCATTAAGCAGTACATGTGCCTGTGTGCCCTTCTGATGGATAACAGAACAGGATTTCAACAGAGAAGGAGTGGAAACAGATGAAGAGGAAGCATGAGAAGGTTCAGCCTCCTATTAGTGGGAGACACCCAGCCCACTGTGGCCCAGCTGGGAACTCAGGGAAATGAGTACCAGCCCACCCTGCAGAGCTGCCTGACTTCATAACAATTTAACCTCATTAAGCCATGTTTGCACAGCACTGTGAGTACGTAAAGCATAATCTTGCTTTTTGGGCAGTCTTTGTGCACTCGACAGAGCACAGATGTAAAGGCAGCAGAAACACACATGGAAGGCAGGAGCGATGGGGTTTAGATGTGCCCACATAACCTCCAGCCACTGGAAGGGCCTGCAGAGACTAAATATGATGGCAGCAGGGAGAGAGGGCAATAATCCCATCACACACCAAGGGACAAATTCCACCACTTGTCAGGAAGCTGGGAGCAAAGACTGCAGATTAAATGGTTCACCTCAGAAAGCTGCCTACAGCTGTGTTGTGATATTATCACATGCCTTGAAAGCTGCTCTACATGGATTAGGCATCCAAGCCTGAAACTACTTAGACAGTAAGTCTTAGACCAACAGTTCAACCAACAGGTTTAATATTACACACACTCGAAGCCAACACACTCAGAAGGTAAAAAAATATTGAATACTTTGAAGTCAATATTGTAACGTATTGACCCTGCAGGCAAATATTGACTAAAGGAAAAGGAGAGGGGGTCATTACATCATGCCTTTAATCGCACTTTAATTCAATATGTGCACTGTTACATACATGAACTTTTTGTCCTCGATAGAAAATCGACAAACCAAGAAAGATCTCATTGCATGAGATAATAAAACACGGAGTCAGCCAACGAAAACACACTGAGCAGAGTAAATTTCATTCAGGTTTCCCACCAGAGCTTCTAAAAGCCGGGGTCAGCGTGAGCCCCTTGCTTTTGAACTTTTAATGGAAATTCTATCTAAATATTTTCTTACATACATTGACATAATGCAAACTGGCAGCTCTCGGGTTTGTCTTGCTCATGTATGAATCACCCTATCTCCCTCACCCCCAAAATATTCAGACCAAGAGAACTTGAAGATACAGCACAGTGATCAACCAATCTGATTTCTCTCAAATCCTTGCTTTTGAATGAGCTAGACAAAATACCAGCCTAAGCCTACACAGAAATACCTGCCTGCTGCTCTCTCCCTGGTTTATTTGCTAATTAAAGTGAAAGAGCATTGTGGATAGAGAAATATTATTCATTAGAATTCTGTTACAGGTCCACAAACTGTTTTTCTAGTCTCATTAATTTTTATGACAAAGTCACAAAAGGAACATTTCACATTGTCTCATGTTATTCCCCAAGAAAAAAAAAAAAAAAGAAGAGAAAAATGGCCTGAAAGGGAAAGAGAATTTAACCAGGAGTCATGGAGTAAAAAAGTCTTGTCAAAGAGATCAGAGGAAAGGGGGAGAGGGTGGATACCACATGGACCACACACCATAGGCTACTACACATGGTCTACTTGACCTCCATTTTGTTGAAAAAAATGTACTTTTCCAGCAAAGAGAGGCTTCAAACCTTGCCATGTAGCTCCCCATTGTGACAGACTTTTTATATCCTAGATTTCTTGGAGAAAAAAGTACTTCTATAAACTACAATTTTTTTTCATCCCAAATTCTCTAACAGGGAACTTAAAACTGCACAACAATCCCTTATGCTAGGTATACACTACCAGTATAAGGTTAGGGTTTTTTAAAAGGAATTTACATTAAAATGTATAGAAGATTAAGCCAGACACTTCATATGCTGCTATTAAAGCAATAGCTGCAGGGAGCATCTATTGCAATGAAAAATGCTGAAGGCACTTGGATGGCTTCTTTCACTCAGGATCTCTGGGACTCTCATTTAAAATAATTTCATCTGAAAGTGGATGCAAAACTGTCGTGCCATTCAAACTCTACCACTGCAAAGCTGCTCTTGGGAGATGTTTAGCAACAGGGAATGCAGTTTAGAATCAAGCAAGGCGTGTTTTATTAACCAGCTGAACCCTATCAGCTCCTCCCTGCAGCTACAGAGATGAGGTGACAGAGATGGAGACAGGAGCACTGTCTGAAATTACACCCCAGCACTGCAAAACCCAGTGAAGAGGCCCTTTGCAATGAGGAGATCTCCTGAGATCTGCAAGTAGAAAGGGAAAGGGATGGGCACTCAGCCACCCAAACCCCCCTTGGGCCAATGCTCTGTGCCAGTGGGACAGGACTTGTCACCTTACTGCAAACAACACAGCTGTGATGCCACAAGCAGAGAGGACAATTTCCCTTTCATTTACCATCACGTGGCTGTGAGAATGGCAGAACAGAATGGATCTGTGCTTCACCAGCTCTCTGGAAGCCTGGATCCCCTCTTGGAGCTCACCAAGTGACAGAGCCATGAAAGGCAGGTCTCCCCCAGCAGAATGGGCACACAGTTGTTTTGGAGAAGGTTCAGCTCCTCGAGCTGAGGATCTGGCTTGTTTGAACCCACCCCAAAATCTCCTGTGCGTCAGTATGATGCTAAAATCCAAGGAGAGCAGTGGCACCTTGCAGAAGAACAAAGAACAGGCTGTTTCTTTTTTTTGTTTCCTTTTTTTTTTGCTGATGATCTCATTCTCTATGACAAAGCAGTTCAGAGAACTTATTTCCTTCTTTATTGAAAAAAATATAAACAAAAAGAGATTAGTAAGAAGGAGATGGAAGAGAAGGAAAAGGCATTTTCAGCCTGTAAATGCTTCATGAGAGCTGTCAACCCAGCAGGTCATATCAAGCATTTGCCCCCGGAATTAGAAAGTTGAGTTGAATGCATTTGAACAGTATGTGAGGGAACACACTGGAAGCAAATCCCTCTTCTCTGTCTTCAACAACCCTACTCAGTCATAGCACAAATCCAGACACAAAGCAATTTCACTTCATACCCTAGCATATGTGAATTTTAGGGCCATATAACTGAAAAATGCAGCTATCAAGGATAAAACATCAGAAAACATTTCTCTGCCATGCAGACACACTCCCATTTATTTCCATCTCACCTTCAAGCATCATCATTCTCAGGAGGGAAGTCAAACATGAGCAAACATGTTAAGTCAACTTAAAATCAAATACCAGGGCTTTTGTATTAAAAAATACAAAATACTCTGTTTCCCACACTGTCTTCACCCTTCAGTGAGATACAGCAAATTGCAAAGTGTTTGCTCTATCCATAAAACAGCCAACTACCCACCTGCTGCCAGCAGGTCAAGGCAGTCCCAAGCTGTTCCCTGGAGAGATCAAACTCTTGCAGCAAATAATTACAGCTCTTTCCCATTCCACAGCCCTGGAGGTATCATGCTGTTGCTCTTATCTGCTAAGCAATATTTAGCACCTTGCAAAAGTATGAAAAACTTGCATAAAGAGAGAGAAATGAGGCCTTTAACCTACATGCATATTTTGATGCTATTGGGACTGCTACAGGAGATCAGGAGTCTTCATCAAGGGGGAGGGCAGTGTCTGCCACAGAGGGTCACAGTTACAGAAGGGACAGCCAGAGGGGCTGCACACCATAAAGGGGTGGACATAAACCCAGTAAAAGTTGCACTGAAGCAGAAATTGGCACCAAGACTGGGGGAAGCTGCTGGAAACAGGTAGGGGCTGTCACAGACCTTTAACACACACCTTTAAATGAATGACATGACCCAAATATTTCTGCTTCTCTTTGGCATATGTATGAACACACACAGCTCAAAGGTTACAGAAGTGACCATCTTGGGACAGAGAGAGGAGAAAAGAGAGAAAAGAGAATGACTGATTAGGAGAGAAGAGCAAGTGGGAAAGCAAAGAAAGTGCAAGATGGAGAAGTGGAGGAGAAGAGTTTAATAAAAAATAAAAGTGGAACCATGGAAACAGCAAGTTCTTTGTCCGCTCTGGAGTCTGAAGACAAAGGTGAGCAGCTTTAATTGTCAGCTGAGGTTACTTTTCTACCAAAGGAAGCCAAGCTGCTGCTCAAAAAACCAGACAGTGTGTTTTACTTATTTTAAAATAACAAGGAAAGTGCTTAAATTTTACTTGTGTGCCCTAGGGCCATTTTGCTTTTTGAAGATACAGTGCAACTGAGCATAAATCCATTAACTTGTTTACCAAGAAACCAAATTTTTAAAATTATCACATGGTGGCCCTTTAGCCAACTGAAATGCAACTAATTGCACCCTTTTTTGGGCAAGTAATAGCTTTTTCCTTCTCTAAAGGTCTCTTCCTTGATATAACCTCACAAGAAGATTCTGGCAAAAGGATCAGATCCTGTATCTTGAGAGCAGGACAAGTCCTCAGGGCACAGAGCAGCAACTTTTCCATCCAAACATTTCCATCCACTTAGTAAATGTTGCAACAACTTCAAGAATTAAAAACTGCCTGCCCAAACAAACAACAAACACCTCTAAAAGGTAACAATCAAAAAAATGCTGCATGCTATCACACCCTTCTGTCACTGGTTTGCATGAAAAAGTTCCACAGAAACAACCCACTTCACCTACCAGTGAAACCAAAACTTACACCATAAGGAACAGCATAAGCAACAGCCCTGGCCAAGGTTGCAAGAAATTTAAACTTTTCTTTGAACTATGCTTGGTCACCTTTTTGGGGTCTGTAGCACCTGGAGAGGTGGCCAAGGTCAGACCCTTAACATTCACATGGCAAACTGTGGGAGGTGTCACAGCACTGCGTCAGCATCAGGTTGCAGAGGTGCTGGCTGGATCTAGGCTTTTACTCTGCTCCTTAAATCACAATTAAAACCTTCAATCTTCATCCTTTCCTTAAGGAGCCAGGCTGATGTAAAGATAATAAGAGTTGCGACTTTTCTCATTTAACTGTTCAAACTCAGGAGCTGAGAGATGGACCAAATCCCCAAAATGAGGAGAACAGAGATCGGCCCCAGTTACTCCAAACTGAGAAACAGCATGAGATCACAAGAGAAGGGAGAAAAAAACCCCAAAAACATCTTTAAATGTTAACTCTCCCCATACTGAAAGTCTAGGCACTTCCTGAACTTCCACAAGCATCTGACAGGAATGGTGACATTGCAAAGTGATGCTTTTAGCAGTTCTAAGAGAATAAAAAAAATATTCCAAGTTTTTCACAAAAATAAACCATAACAGGGTATTTGTTACTTTTTTCTTTTCTTCTTTAAGTTAAAAGGTCAATGTTGGACATCAATGAGTCTAAAATCCAGAATAACATGATTCTTAAAGTACTGTTTTACTCTGACCTTCGGGCATTTTGTCCCTTGCATCAACTGAACATTACAGAGACAACTACGATTGTACAAACCAATTTGTGACTGGCTCTAGGTGAGGTCCAAAACAAAACTCATCTGTTAATTAAGAGCAGCAAAGGACAAGTGAAGATTAAAAGCAGAAATATTTTCTGGAGTTCTCCATGAGCCATCAGCAATCCTTAAAATAGTTTCAGAATTATGAGGAGACTATATCTATTATTAAATTAAATTCTGGAAGCAGGTCTTTCATGTGAATTGCATAAAATTTTTGTCTGCAGCAGCTAATAAATTCAGCAATATCCTAAAACCACTTTATATAATTTTAAAGCCCCCTTTTATACCTCAAAACAAAGCCAGGACACCTTCATAGGGTGGCATTTCATGCACTGTGCACTACAGAGCCCTGAGTTTTACACACAAACCAGCACAAGCCTCTGAAAGAAAGGTGACCCCCCCACATCTGAAGGGGATGCTCAGAGATGGCTCTTGGTCAGCATGAGGCTCTCTAAGGCTCTCAGGAGAGCAGGAAGGTCAATCCTCCCATGGGAACAAAGGGCAGATCTTTGTGCTGGTGGTGCTCTCCCAGCTCCCAAACTCCCATGAGCTGGAGATAACTATGCTGGCACCACCCAGGTTTCCAGACCTCACAGATGATATCACATCACTGAGGCAGAGTAACACAGCAGGCTTCCTGTCCTGAGCAAACTCACATCAGCTCTTCATCACTTTGTGACAGAAGATGCTGTCACCCAGAAGGCACCTACCACCTACACCTGTCCTGAAATCTACCTTAAAACCTGATGCAAGAACTCTGGAGAAGAATGAAAGAGCCCTTCTGTGCAAGCACTACTACTGCACCATTAAGTTGGATACTTAAACGAGGAAGGAATTCTCCTGAGGTAAAACCACTAAATACTCAGGACAGAATTCACACAGCATGTACAAGATAAAACATTTAATTGCAGACTGAAGGACACAGGCAATGATATCCAACAGAATAAGCACACAGAATAAGGATTTTTTTTCACACTGCTGAGCAAGATACAAGCAGAAAAATACAGATACAAGCAAGGCACAAGTATTGCAATAGTAAAAATCAGGAACACAGAACAATTGGGGACAGACAGTATAATGATGGAAAACAAAGGGAATGTGACATTCCTTTGATATATCAAAGGTGTCCATTGGAAGACTGAGACCAGACACAGTGGTTCCTTATGCAGCAATGCCTGTGTCCCACCTTCTGCCCATGCAGTTTTGTCCCCATTCCTGTGCTGGTACCTGCTTACACTGCAGAGGTCCACAGCAGAGCTGGTTTCCTCTGTGCCTGCATGAGTGCTTAGCAGATCTCGTGAGGTGCCAAAACAGAAAGTTCCACTGAGAGCTATTGTAAACTGTATTGATTGCTTTGCAAGACTCAAGTAATGAGCAACTTAAGAGAAGCTACAAACCCCAAACACATCAGATTTATCCACAGAATGCCATTATTAATTATATGGTCACATCTGGGAGAACCTCTAGGTGACTACTTACAACTTAGACCCAGCATGAACCTTTGTCATGCAGACTCTAATTCAACACTTGGCAGATCCTTCATCAAGACAAGATGTCAAGCAGGACACAGAGGCAATGGCTGTGCTGCTGTGCCTCAGATTCCTGGCTCAGAAAGCAATCTCTGCTGGTGCAGAAGAGTTACCAAGGCAGACTGCCCTGAGCTCTCTCAGCAGCCTCGTAGCAGTGAGGTTTGCAGCCAACATGATGAAGGTAAAAGGACAATTTCTGGTATTCACGTCATCAATTGTTTGTATTCCAAGACTGATTCAAGAGGCTCTATCAGGAAATCAGCAGTCTTTGAATTTAAAGAGATGGGAAGTGACACCCAGCAGCTTTCAAGATGTATTTTTGGGTGTAGGATATCATCCTGTTCCTGAAATGAAGGTTTAGAGTGGGGAGGGACCAGCCCCTCTCTAGTGCTAGGTCAGTCCCTTTTGTGCTATCTCTACTGTACTCAGTAATCCAGGGCTGAGTGAGCATTCCAGGCACTCAAAGAGACCTTGGGATGTAGTGCTAGGCCAAACACATACAATGTACTTCCACAGAACAGCCTTGACATTTCTTCAACTTCTTTAGAAATAGAAGGAAGTCGATGAGATTTCAATTTTAGCCATCCAACTGTTTTGTTTATTTTTGAAAAGATTTCCAAAACATTTCCATCTGCACTTGGTTTTACTCTTTCTGTGTATCTAGCATAATAGTTGACTATCGAGAAATACTGCAATGAATTACAGTGTAAGATGTTTTTCCTGTTCATCTGGGTTCTAAACCCCTGCACTGCAATACATAACAAGTTAAAACAATAACCCAGTGATTCTGAGGGATCCTGCCACTTCATAAAGTTGATAATAAAGACAATCTACAGCAGTAACTCCTTTGCTGCCTACATGTAACAGAACATGTGACTGAAGATAACCACGTGGGAACGTACTGCCAGTTTTTGTACCCTCTAAAGTTTGTATGCCTCACATATCTTCTGACTTTTATTTGCTACCTTCACTGAAAAGTCCTGCTCTCTCCAGGTCTGTCTGGTCATCACCTATCATTTGTGGTTCTTCTCCAAAGACTCTCCTGGTCCTTGGGGTTCTTCTTAATGAATGGAAATCCTAGGCAAAATGCTTTTAGATCTGTTAGCACAAGAATTTCTGGATCTTCTTTCCATTTTTTGTCTATTTAAAGGCATTTTTGTTTTGTTTTCTTCAATACACAAGCAGACACTCTCTTTTTTTAAGTTTGTATCCACAAATACCAGTGAGATCCACCAGGACACAAAACCCTGCACCTCTAAATCTTTGGGGAATTGTCCCAGGTCCTGAATTCATGAACTGAAATGATCCCGAAGGAGACTTTGCCCACAGCATCTCTCCTCCCTGCAGAAAAGTAAACTCACTTTTATGAGTAATTCTACTGGTATTTGCACATCTGTTTGCATGTTCTGCAGCCACAGTCTTTGTTACCTTAGTCCTTCTCACACAATATATCTTTTATTTTGTTTTAACCCCACGTCTCTTTGCTACACAACTTGCTTTGCATACCGTAAAAAAACCAAAACAACTTCTGGGATAAGGATGAAATATTTATAAAATATTTATACCTGACATAAAAATCCAACACAATTAATATGAATTACTAATCACCAATTTTGCTTAATCAAGCTTTTAATCAACCTTCTCACAAGCAGCTTTCAAATATATGCAAAAAAACCTATTTTAACAAATTATGTTCTAGCAATCAATGCTCTAACTAAATCCAAACTTCCTTAATCACCCCACTACCTTAACACCCAGTTTAATGCACTTGTCTGGGGATTTGGCTCAGTCTATTTCTCTTTCAGCCACCAGCAGTTTGGAGCAACCTGCCCTATTCCCAGGGGAACTGAGGGGAGCCCCACGTCATCAAGTTGTCCCACCAATTTCAAGAGAGATGTTTGGTGGAGAAAAGCTGACTCAATTCAGGCCTCTGATTCCATTCATCCCTGCACTTGGAAATTGGAAGTGATGTGTGTTTCCGCACACAACCCCATGTAACCTCAAAAGAAGAGACAAAATATACTGTACACGCTGCAGCTCCCAGCATTACACAGGAGCCTGCTGTGGGGCACAGCAGGGATCTGGATTTGGCAGAGACCTGAGAGCATTCTGCATATTTCAATGAATCTGCAACCACAAGCCCTCAATAGGAATAAAGAATATGTACCTCTTTCTAATCACTGCAATATGTCTTTTTCACTCTCCTAGTGACACAACAAGACATCCCCAGATTAACCAGCAGGTAACAGGAGAGACAAACTAATTATGTCTGATACTAAAGTAAAATTTGACCAAATGTTACACACAGTCCCACTCCTGGAAGATCTTATTTTACCCATATTTGACTCCTGCAGTAAATCTAAGCAAATTGCAGTTTATGATCATTTGACATTTGAATCATATATCAATGTGTTTCTGTCATTTTCTCTGCAGGTCTGGTGTCTGTTCAGCTTAAATAGCTTACAAAGAAGGAAGCATAGTAATTTCATAAATTATTTTCAATAAATAAGTCCATACTCATTTCAAAAGTAACTTCTGATCCAACACTAGTTTGTTCTTCAATGTTTATCTTAAGCAAAGATTTACAAACTTATAAAAATATTTACTCAATTTACAAACTCTCCTGACACTCTGCCCTGCAGGGACCAAAGGGATTTGCTGAAGGGTCCTGTACCACATTTTGCTAGAGCAAATTTCACCCTGCAGTCCTTAAGTGGCCAGGGAGACAAAGCTGAATAGAAGAAGGAATATTTACACCTTAAAAATCAAATACAAGTGCACAGAACTTTGCAAAATTAAAAAATCCTAAGTGTTTGCACCAGGAAAGAATGCAGGTCAAAGGAGAGGAAGACCAGGTGGTGTCCTGAGATGGTAGAGGACATCTTGGGGCTATCAGGGCTCTACAGGTGCTTTTCAAGCACAAGATTCTGGAGCTCACACACCAGGACATGACTACTCAGCTGTCTAGGTCTTAGAAAAGCAGCCCCAGAGCCTAGAGGCCTACAGTGGACAAGGGAGAATTTTATCAACATTTGGCAAAACATTAGTTGGCTTTACCAAAATATGTGGAAAAGGCTTCTTGAATAGAGATCTAAGTCTCACTCTCTGCAGATCTGTTCCCAAAAACTACAGCTCACAAGGAACTTTGTGCTAAGCAGAAAGGTCATGCTGCACTCTTCCCAGATTTGGGGCACAAAGGAAAGTTCTCTTCTTTGCTTAAACCCCATTATGACACTTACAGAAACATAATGTGTTTGATGTTTTTATCCCATTTCCCTTAGGTACATCTGATTAAGATTCACCAACAGATTGAATGGATTTAAGGGAAACAGGAAAAACAGGGGGCTGCACACTGCAGAAGCCTCATTTGTTTAGGTCATGGGGCAAACACTGGGAAGAGTCAATGATTGCATCTGTTTATGGCCTCACTCCAAAATGCAGACAACCAGTGTCACTAAGGACATGGAAACTAGGGCAAACAGTCTGCAGAATATATTTCTATTCTGCAGTACAACAATTCCTCCTAAAAAAGATGTTAATTACTTAAATTATTTTGTAAAAGACTGTAAGAATACAGGAATTAAAGAAAAACACAAGTGAGAACCATGTTAGTTATTAACACACAAAGAAAGATGTACAGAAGCTCTGTCAGTACAGCCCAAAGCACTGCTTTGAGATCAGCAGCAAAAGATAACCCCTCAGAAATACTTCCCCATAATTTCTGCTGCATCTTTTCCCATCATGGCCTGACCTTTCACTAGAAGGAATTGTCTGCCTTGAAATGTGCCAAATTCCATTTCTACTCCTACCAGTAAGCAGCCTTCAAACATGACTGCATCAGTAGTGGACATTACCAGAAATACAAGCACCACTGGCAGAGAATGCCCAGAAGAGGTTTGGAAAGTGTGAGAAATATGCCTGGCATCACTGGGACACACAGGTCACCTGCCATGCTGAGATCAGAATAAATCTTTAAACCTCTGCACCCTGGGTGAAAACATTCAGGTTTGAAAATAGTACAGTTGTTTTCTGCAACATCCATACAACCTGAGAATGGCTCTGCTGTGCCTTCCTGGCTGCAGCAATTTGCTAGAAGACGTGCAGAAAGGATCACAAAAGAGCATTGACTGAAATGAACTTGTTTAAAACCTCAAGCTACCCTGAAAGCTCTACAGAGGCTGTAGAAACTAGGTGCAGGCCAGAGCCATCTTTTACTCCAAGGTTATGCTGAATCATCTAAATGGAGTACAGTTTGTTCATATTTCTGCAGCTGTTACATAAATAACCCTATTTTCCTTCTTTATTGGAGCTGATCTCTTTTAAAATATACACTCACAAATGTGAACAGCAAGCTCACCTCCCTACTGCTATCATTAAACAATAACGAGGAGCACGGCCGTTAATCAGAAACAGACTCCAATATAAAATCCTCTCAAAACCAGACTGGCCCACTTAAAACATATATCCCTGGAAAAGTTTCCAGCTGCTGCAATATCCTACTGTGAGCTCCACTAAAAATACAGCTCTTCCCACAGCCATCCCATGCTTCCTTTGCTAGTGACACTCTGCTACTGGGTAGTTCTTCGTGATAGATTTGTGAACTACTTCAGCAAAAAAATTCCTTTCCATCTTTTACTGAGGATGTAGCAGGGGTGAATCCTCCATCCATTGACCAGATCTGATAAGAGGAGGCTGGAAACTCCACAAAGGTGCAAAGACAGTAGCTTATCTCTCTGCTTGTTGCCTGAGATCCTTCAAAGCAAAGAAACTATCACAGTCTTGAATAAATTAGCAATGAATGCTCAAAGACAATTTAATTCTCCAAAATCTTCTGAAATGCCCTGATTTATCTGTCTGATAGAGGAAGTGTGGGCAATTAATAAGGTTTTTTGTAGAAATTCAGTGTGCTATACACCAACAGAGAATTCTGAATTAGGTTCTGTATTCTCTGTTGATTTTTGGATATCTCCTGACATCATGAGGATGCCAAGATATGTGGTTTGCTCATGTTGGGATTTTTTGGTGAGGTTTTTTAAAGTGTTTTACATATGGGCAAAAGGGATGGAAAAAATAATAATTTCTTGTAACCACGTTTACATTTGGAATAAAAGCTGTGTTAACTCTTAACACAACTTTGCCCTCATGAGAGATTCAGCCTTGCCAGACCTGGACATGCTTTTAACTTCTAAAACAACTCTTTGTCATAATAATCGCAGCCGTCATAGCAACTTTTAGAGCCAAAAGTTCACAGGGTACCTCCAAAACATGTTAAAAGGCTCTGCAAGCACAAGATTGAGGTTCCCACAGGGGCTCTCCTAAACCCCAAAGAGCTGCAAACAGCCACAGCTTTGCAAGCAAGTGAACACAAAGAAGTGACCCCAAAGGACTCCCAGCACTGGTTTTGGACTTGTCTAAGTCTGAAAATTCTTGAAAAAATTTTAAGTCAGAGTACAGATACCTTAGAAAATTTCACATATGCTGATGGACTTACTACCCCTGCTTTCTCCAGCCACATTTCATGGGCTTATAACAACAGTACCCTACGTAGTGCCACAGGGGCCAGTGGACCACAGACTGAAAACCACTGAGCAAGATGCTCAATTCACACCAGGACAAAAAGTAACAAGTCCAGAGAGATTCACTTTGCATGCAAGAAAATGTCCCTTGTGATAGGAGATAGATCTGGGTGTCTTCTGCCAGCTGCAGGTCTGTGGGCTGAAGTCCCCCATGCCAGAAACTGAAGAGAAGCATGTCCCCAGCTAGAGAGAGCCCAGTCCCAGCCAGGAACAGGTTGATGGAATGAACTATTTCTAAATTCCCCATCAGGATGCAAATTAAGGACTGTGGCCACATCCCTCATCCCTACATATACCCACAAGCCCCAAGTGTGAGTGACAAGGCTGCCATGGCTCTGCAGGCTTTCTGGAAGAAAGAATTCTGAAGAATTCTTGTTCACACTGATACTTTCTTTGAACACTTTCTCTAAATGGCTTATGGGTAAGAGAATAACACAGATGTATGCACCACAAACCAGCTCACTGAGTGGTTCCTGCAGGACCTAAAACCCACATATATGTGAACAGTAAATGGTCAGAAGCCAGAGTTTCAACACTTTAGATCTGAGGACCTGTGGGATCACAACACTGTCATGAAACTCCAGTGATTCAGATGACAAAGTGGAAAGAGGGAGAACAGAGCTCAGCTTAGGATCTCTCAAGAAGACTCTTTCAATTTTCTGTGAAATAGAATGGCACTTTTTTCCTTAATCTTCTAGCCTCAAAACTGCTATTACAGAGTACAATTAATTTTATTGGCTTCAAATTGTCTTTCACCTCTGCTTTTTTTATCCATTTTACAGCACTGTTATAGTACTCTGTACTTGGGTCTAAATGACATTACAATTCATTGGCCACATTGCACAGTATGAAATCAACTTTTAAAAATGGAAATTATGTCTTGGATGTCATCATATTGTGATGATAAGCAAGAGCAAGAAAAACTAAACCCACACCAAAAAAAAAACCCCAACCTTTATCTTCATTATTAGGGGTGGATAGTCTAATATAATCATGCAATATTTCTAACCAAGCCTGTTACTGGATCTTATCAAACTAAATGAGCTGAGCTTGGATGGCAAAGTAAGCTTACAAGAGAAAAGTTCCTTTGGTCATAATCATCAAGATTTGGCTTCTGGAGCTTTACTTTCTGTTCTGTTGGCTTACGGCATAGTAAAAGTACAAATAAGGCAGAAGAGAAAGCTCAAAAGGCAATGAGAAGAAAAACACAACTTATAAGGCACACTGTGCTCATCTGACAATTCCCAGCATCCCATAAACACCAAAAAACAATTCAGCCAGTGACCTTCAAAAGACTGGATTCCTTTACCCATGGACTGTGTACATAAGGTCAAAGTTCCACTCGACTTCAGCCTGCAGAAGTGGTGTATTAGCTATTCAGCTGTAACTCCCATAATGACAGGAGACAGCTGAGATCTGCTCAAATCAAATTACAGCTCTGATTATGCAAAACACTGTGGCTCTGAATTTTCTAAAACCAAGTCTGAGTGCAGTTTGAAGATGTCTGCTCCAAGATTTCTAAAAACAAGCAATTAAAACAACAGGAGAAGAACTAGTTTATTACTCTACTTATATTTGGCAAAGAATACTTCAGGACAAATTATAGATACAAGTGTGTCAACAGCTGAATACAAACACTAGAATATTTTGTAAAATATATCTCATACCGTCAGGGAGTTGTTTACAGGACAAAGCATCATCAAGATCTCTGGCAGTTGATGGGTCGATGGTGAAAATGCATTCTTTCCTATCCAAAGAAAAAAAAGAAAAGAAAAATTTATCTCCCAGTCATGAAGAAGGTATCAAAACACAGAGTCCATCAGAGACATCCAGACAACAACAACCATGTTTTCAGAAGACTCTGCTGAAACATCTTCCAATCTAATCTGAATTCTAAATCTAATCTATTTTTTAAAAAACAGTTTAGACAAGTGAATCTCCGTGGGTATTTTTTCATTTTTCTTTTTGGTTTAACTGCTTGGTCTTAGTAGCTTCCATTTCATTATAGATATTCCCTCACAAAAACTAAACAATTTAGCCCATCAAGTTCACTCCAAAGAAACAAGCAGGAAAAAGTCTAGATGCCTTGCAGCTAGAGTAAAAATAGATTGTTCCTAATTGCTAAGATAAATGAAACACAAATAACCCTCATGCCCATGCCAAAGAGTAGATGTCACACCATCTGACACTCCATGAGCACAGCTAGCACAGAGCAGAGGCACTGAAATACATACAAACTGAGCTGAATGTGACAAAACTGAGTGAGAGTTTTGGTCCCAGTAAAGACACCCAGGAGATGCAGGACTTTACAAAACCTACACTGCCAATTACAGATCAAAGGGAAAAACAGGTTCAGTAGGAAAAAATGTGAAAGTTATAGGAAGGGCAAGCTCCGAATCAGCTCATTAGATCTTACAGATCAACTTGGTGCTCAGGAAAAGCTGAACATCCTTTTGCATGTGCTGTACCAGGTGGCACCTGGAATTTGCAGCCCTGCCCTGGAAGGCTCACATGTGTATGTCCTGTAGCAGTGGGTGGCAGGAACACTGGGAACACACCAAGCAGGATCACAGATATGGTCTATGGCCATACAGATGGGACAAATAAAGCATCTGACTCAGGAACCATCACGTTTAATAGAGCAGAGCCTGGCACCAGTGAGACACAAAACCTGAATCATTCAACAAATAAAACTTCCTAAACTCCTGCTTCAGGGCCTCCCTTCATCCCAGGCTGTCCTACAGCAACTTCTTTCCCAGACCTCTGGACTGCAGCAGAGTTCTCCCGAGCACTGTGAGGAATGTGAGACCAGAGCTGAAGAGCAATGAGGTCAGTACAGTAATGGGTTTGCTGGCTTATTTTGCTTTTATCTTAACTTTTAGAGTAGTTCAGCCCCTCCCTACTTAAAAGATCCCCAAGCACAATGGTATAGGCTGAGGCTGCCATGGAAGAGATAGACCACTGCTTTTCTTCTTTTCTTTTTGCCACAGAAAGACTCATATCATGACGGCAACTCCCTTCTAGAGATGTGTAATGCAAACACACTCCATTTTTCTTACAGCATAACCACTGGTATTACTCCTGGGGTAGGAGAGATGGGAGGAGAAAATTACAGCAAATTCTTACAGGAGCAAGTGTACATGAAATTAGAAAGTCTTTTTGTATGGGTGCTATCTCAATGAGAGCAGTGTCCCCAGCTTTGCAGACCTACCACTTCCCTACTGAAATGCTCTGGGTGGGATTTGCTGGTGTCAGACAGCTGGCAGCATCTAACTATGTAATTCCACCAGCACACTAAACAGAGATTTTCAAAGACATAAAAATCAGTAAAGCACTTCACTGCCTTCTGAGACTGAAAATATTTTGGAATATGCTGGCTTTCACATTGGATAGCAAAGCTGCCTTAATCCCCAGATGCACATTAGTTTCTGATCCTTTGCATGCATCTAAACAAATTAAGAGACTGTGACACTGAAAGATATAAAATCTTTTAACTACACCGGGACTTTGATCTGTTGGTGCCAGCACTAAAAATCAACCAATTTTTAAAGGTTTGCAAACAACCTTAATTCTGTAAATATATATTCCTTAACATTCCATGTAAGGATGGAATTTCAGGATAGCACCACTCCAAGGCACCATGTAACTCTCTTTAGGGAGCTGTGTATATGCAGATAGACACTCTTATACTACAGACAATATGGGGACAGACACATGTGCCAGCCTGCATGTATTTACACCAGGTCCCATTAATGCACAGGGTATAAAGTGCCCTCCTCAGCCACATCCAGTAAATCTTTAAGTTATTTCATTTAAAAGAGTCAACTGAATGGACACAAATGGTTGGTTCATCTAGCAAGTGAGCAAGAAAAAAAGTTAAGACCTGCTTCAAAGAGAATGTAGGTTCCTGTGTCAGGGGAATACAGAGCTTAACCCAGATGTTCAGGGCCTGCTACCACAAATATCTGCCACCCATTGTGAATTGTAGCTCCAGGCAGTTAAAAAATTAGCAGATTGGTTTCAACAAAGTGCATATTTGCAGTCTGCACTAAATAGAAGTGAGCAGAAAAACAGGGGTGCCAAATATTTTGCCACATTTATACAATGGTAGCAACTAATGGGCTGTTTTGCTGAGATGTATTTGGCCAGTCAAGTCTGCTGCAGAGGCCAATGGTGGTCCCAGTTCAGAGAGTCCAAACCTGTAAGTCTGGTGGGGCAGCCCCAGCCTCCCTTTGTGCTCAGCTGCCCCTGGGGACATGCTGGCTGGCTCTGAGCTGTCTCTCAGCACAGGAATGGCCAGCACAGGCACAGCTCACAGCTGTCTGAGAGCCAGGAACTCACAGATGCAAAGCTGAAGTGAGGTCCAAATTCTGATTTAGCATTTCTCACCAGCTCGGATATGTTTAACCACCAGGCCCAGATCTGTTTCTCCTTTAGAACTATTCAAAGGACTTGGACTTGTAGCTTGTCACAGGCCGTTTATTCTGGGCACAGACTGCAAGGTGAGGTAAGAAAGTCACTGAGCAAGTAAAACAAGGCATGATACTCCTTGGCATAAGGATACTGCAGAAGTGTTGCAGAGCCAATGGCCAGGTAGTCAATGGGACAAGAGAAGCCAGCCTCAAAGCAGGGCTCCAAGTCCACATCAGTAAGATAATCCTGGCACACAGGTCTACACCTAGATGAAATTTTCTGAGTGAATTCGGCTCACCAGTAACAACATTATTAAGTGTGATTAAGTATATTTCTGGTTTTCAGTTTTTATTACTGAAGAAGTTTCAGATGGCCAAGGGCTGGCATGTGGGATCCATGGAATGATGGGACTGCAGCTCTGAGCCTGAGGGCAGCACTCTGCACACATGCTCCTTCATGTTCTCAGCTATCTCCTCCTGCTTTTCCTCCAGGCCCAGTGGTATCACTTTTATCTCCAGGATGCTGCAGAGACTCATCTCTCATCCTGGAGGATCAGGCAATGCAGTGGAAGCAAGGGTAGGAAAGGCTGGGTGTGGGCAGCACAGCCTGCCTGCTGCTCTGCAAAATGTCCCCTCCCTTGGCACCTACACCAGCCACCCCTGCACACACCTCCAGGAGGACCCTGGAGGCAGCTGAAAAAACCGCCTGGGTGAAGAAACAACACTGCTCTCAGCTATGTGGCAAGTATGCCCTGTGAAGGGGAAGGGGCTGATCAAATTCCTGCCCTGACCATACTGTCTGGCTGTGCAATACCCCAAAGGCTGTGGCACAAGGGATCTCAGAGAGACCAGATCACATTTCTGACTGTAACCAGTAACAAGACCAGCCTGCAGAGTTGTTTCATTAAACCACAAGGGACAGAATGTTTCATGCACCTGCTGAGGAAGATGTTACTTAAATCCACAGCTACATGCACACACATTTGCACTGATTGACTACAGGTATATACAAACTGGCAGTGCCTCCAGCCTCTGGAGGGCCACCAAGGTGACCTTGCAGGTTAAGAAGCTCGATCATCCCCCTCTCTCCCTTCTTCCAGGGCCTCAAAGGAAGCATCTCTCATTGTCATCACACCTAATAAAAATCTGGTTTATTCATTTCAATTGTCAAAATATACTTGTAAAAGTAATGAGATGATCTAAGTCCACTTGTTCCAACATACACACAATTTGGTTAAAAGAAAATGGTTTAAGAGATAAAGACACACAGAGTCAAGAGATTTTCTGATCCTCATACTGGAAAGGACTGGAGATACATATGTGCCTTTAAGAACCCCTCAGCACTGGTAAAAAAAAAAAAACCCAAAACATTTCAGTGTGGAAACTTTCACTTTTTACAGGACCATCTTCATCTTCAAGTAAAACAGATGTCTAATGCAGGTTTGCAGAGGTGAACTTGCTCTGGTGTGGAGTTTCTGCCAATGGAAGAACAAAACCTTTCCTCCCTTCTCCTTGTTTCAGAGGTTTCAAGCACCAGAGCAAGGCAATGCCTGCAAGACTTTGGGAGGATGAGGGGAACTACTCACAACTGACCACAGTGGACCTGCAAGCAAGAGTCAGGAAAGCAGGGGCCACCCAGACTGCCCAGACCCTGCCAGCCCTCAGCAGCACTGGCCAAGCCACCTCTAGCCCCACAGCAGTGACAAGGGCCCTGCTAAAGCTGGCTCTGTCTGGCATCTTGCAAATCAACCACCTGGGGAAAAAAAATTACAGAATAGAGCACTTAGTTTATTACACAGTAATGACAGTGTCAACCTATACAGGCTGGTATATCAATCCTAATTTAAGGAAAGCTAATTAAGTGCAGTGCTCTTTGCGCAGCTTCAGGAAGACTAATTAAAGCAGACAAGCATGTCTGCAGAGCAGTTAGTCTTTTTACCTTTAACAGGACCTAAAATAAATAGCTAGTGCAGCAGTAGAGGTAAGATAAGTAGTTTGTTGGTGAGCTGGAATTACCGTCATGGTAATTAAAATGTTCACAGATCACAGGACTGCAACAGCAGTTTGTTTTACTTTGTGCAAATACATACATCTATGTATACATCTACACTAAGGTATTCACAGGAATCAGCAGAGAAAACACTGCACAGTTGGTGCCTCAAAGATTGGTACAATATATTCATTTTTGCCAGTTAAACTGTTCAGAATTAAACTAATCACTTAGTTTGACCATAAAATATGAACACCTATGACATCAGGAGATTACAAATTCCAGTGGTCAGGGCTCACTCTTTGCTCAAAAGAGAGGCTACCTGCATCAGGATGAAGCATTGCAATGGTAAGCCCTGGGCTCAGGCTGTGTTAGAGGCAAGGCTTCTGGCATGACCACCCAGCTGGACAAAGCTTGGGTGTTAACAGTGCAATTTTCTTGCTGGAGAAAAGTGCCAGTTTTGTACACAGTAGACAAAGCAGCACCCTACAGATCCTCCTGTATAACTCAATGATCTTCCCAAGCAGCAGGAGATAGATGAGTCAACTCACCAGTGGAGACACGGAGCCCAGATTTTCACCACTAATAAATACCAACAACATGAAATACCAGTCCAGAGAACTGCATGTACCCACCACAACATCAGAAAACCCTTCATGAAGCAAGATGTTGTCCTTACCAGCTGGTGAAACCTCTCATGGCAGGCAGAGGCCTAAAGAAGCAAAGTGTGACCCAGCTATTCAGGAAGCAGGCAAAGCAGGGGATGGAGGAATTTCACCCCAGGCAACACAAGCACAAGTCAGCTGGCAGCCAAACCATGTCCATGCTCCTGTGTGACACAGATCACCACTCCTCCTGGTCCTGGCAGCAGCCACCACCATTTCAAGTCACTTGGGCTGAAGCCCCAGCTTTGGCATTTGTCTGAACTTGGACTGCTCAGGAATGAGGCTGTAGGGCAGAGTTTAGACTGCCAAGTCTCATGAGAGAAAAAGATAGATTCTTTGCAAGAAAATCAAAGCACCTAAGGAAGGTGCTGAGCAGGGAATCACTGGAAGTCTTCCAACAGGAAACCCAGACACAGGGGCTGGAATAGAAGGAAATGGAAGGGAAGTGAATGAAGTGGAACAGAACAGAACTGTTTCAGTTGGAAGGGACCAACAACAATCATATGGTCCAACTGCCTGACCAATTTAGGGCTGACCAAATTAAAGCATGTTGTAGTTAAGGGCTTTGTCCAGATGCCTCTTAAACACTGACAGGCTGAGGCATTGACCACCTCTCTAGGAGACCTGTTACAGTGTTTGACACCTTCTTGGTAAAGAAAGACTTCTTAATATCCAATCTAAACTTCCCTGGGTGCAGCTTTGAACCATTCCCACATGTCCTGTCACCAGGGAGAAGAGATCAGCACCTCCCTCTCCACTTCCCTGTGTTAGGAAGCTGATAGAATGAAGGCACTTGAACTTAATTACCTTATTTATCCCCCACCATTCTGACTCCCCTCCCACAGGCAACTTTCAGACCAAAGCAGTCTCCAGTGATGTTCAGCAGACATTTACAAAGACCAACACATCCAAAACAACTACAAAAGAGAACAAAGAACACACCAGAAGCCTGAAGGTGGCTGAAACCTGCTGTCTGTGAATTCCAGCATTCAAGACTCAACCAGCTCACTGACACCCTGTCCTGCCCCAGGCTCAGCTGTCATGGCCCACAGTCCCTCCAGTCATCCAAAGACTCCTGAAGCACCAAGCTGAATCTTTTGCAGAAGCATCAGCCCATTTCCAATGTCCAGGCTGCTTCAGCTGGAGGTGAGACAGGAATGACCATTGTTTATTAAAGTTTCGGCAGCACAAGCCTTCTTTAAACTTGAGCATGTCAGTGCTGAGACATTTACAGTACAAGTGACTGCATGTCTAGACACTTGCAGTGCATTTACATTCTTCTAGGGACTCCTTAGATTGTCCTGTTCTCTCCACTTTGTGAATACATACAATAGCCTGGTGGGAGTGAAAGCTCAGCCTCCTGGTTTACCCTTATTAACTCCAGCTCAAAGCTGGCATTTTAAAATTAAGCATAGCAAAGGCACTTTTAGAATCTTAAAGCTCTTCAGGTCATTTCCAAGACCCTGCTGAGCATCATCTTGCAAAAGCTAAGCAGACACCATTTCTCAGAGCTGGAAACAGTTGTTTTTATTTGAGAACAGGCATCCTAGAGCTGTCAACTCACTCCAGTGAATGCTACTAACATTTTTTCACACAACAATTCCATTGTTATGGCAACCACAGAAATCAATCTCGTTCTTCAATCACAAGTAAACCCAGCTCGACCACAGTGTCAGCGCAGGTTTGTTACAACGTGCCAATAAGCAAAGGATTAATCTGCCAATATTCATCTCTCAAATCGGGATGAAGTACCCTTTCTCCAAGAGAAATTTCAGAGACCAATCAGTGCCTGAGCATTTGAGACTTCAACATCTCACTCCTAAAGACGTTTATTACTTGTAGTGTCTACCACATTTGTCACACTTGATGCTGGCAGATTTTAGTTAAAACCCAAGAGTGGCTGCTTCCAAGACAGCCTCTTAAAAGGAATATATTTTAAAAATATGCTTGCAAGAGAAGTACCCTGACAAATCTCTGATGGCACTCTGAATGCCTTGTAACAGACTGACAAAGATACTTGACACATCACAAAACTCTTTTGGCAGGGTGCATAAATTTAAAAATGAACTGTAATTATAAAATAATTGGAAGCAAAAACTAATCCTTCCAAACACTGAGCGTTATAAACCCCAAAAAAATCCAGCAGAGCACAAAATGCATTGAAAGCCCAACTTCAAAACAGCACTACTCTTTTTAATTTCTCTGTGTTTATGTTTTAGCTAATGTCCTGTCCTGGTTCAGAAAACAGACCTCGGTCCAAGAGAGCAGCTGACAATGACTCCTGGTGTATTACACATCTACAACAATAAACTTTTACATTTTCACCAGGGACTGCTCACTGGATTGCTGAACCAGAAGCAATTATTCCTTCTATTTATCCTTCTATTATTTCCTCCATATTTATGGCCTCCAAGTAAGAGGGAAGACAGAAAAAAAAAGCACTGCAGTCTTATACCTATATAGCTTGAAAAGCCAAAATATATTTATATACGAGATCAGAGTCTCTGGGAGGCCAAGTACCAGCAGTATTTCCTACAAGTCATGCTGTAATTGTGCCACAAATATAATGAGTTCTCTGCACCACCACTATCCCACGCAAGAAAGCAAAGTGTAATTGAAAATGCACTTGCATTATATAAACTATTTTAATCATAGATGCACAGGGCGAGAAATGGAAGAGACATTAGGTCATCCAGCCCCCATAGGTCAGAGCCAGGCTGCCCATGACAATACATTTGCAAGGACTTTCTCCTGTATGGTATCCAGCATCTTTAGTGATAGAGTTTCCAGCCCTTTCTTTAGCAGTCAACACTACAGTCTATTTTGGGTTGGACAGGAAAGGCTTCCTCTTTGTTTTACCTTACTTGTCCTTATAACACCCCTTTCTACCCTCCCACCATCATAAATGATTCTCATTTTTTCATTTCAGTCCACATATTTTTAACTATCAACTACTATATCTTTCACAAACTTCTAGTTTCAGTGTTGGCAGATACACATTGAACAGTTAATCCTTCCTCGTAAATCAATCTCTTATCTCCCAGAATATTTTTGCTAGTCTTTTCCAGACTGTCCCACTTCTAATCCATGCTGTGATATCTCCAGGACAGCTCTGCCTCATACACTTGCATTTGGGCCATCTATATTACAATTTAGGGTTGGTTAGTTTTTTTATAGAGTGATCTGAGAATAACCTGGTAACAAAGATCCAATCACCCAAAAAGTGAGACAGATGGACAGGTTAAAGCATGTTTCAGATCACTCCATCAGAGTGGAATCACAAGGAAAATACTGTTCCTTGTAATGACCAGCCTGTCCTTGTGATCAGCTCTGAAATACCACAGCAGGGATACAACACCTCACCAGCTGGAGTAGTTCTGGGTTTCTTCAGCTACAGCACCAGACACAGATACCTGGGTTGACACCAAGACTTGGACACTTCATCTCTTGTCCACTCTGTGCTATCTGACCTGTAGTGAGAGCAGGGCACCAGCAAAGCACTGTGATATCAAGAGGCAGTATTTGACACACCTGAAATGCAACACTTAATATTGTTATAATATATAACTCACAACATGAGAGGCTATGGCACTTTCCTCTGCTCATCAAAACCTCACCTTGTGATCCAGTGGAATCCAGTATGAAACAGAGACACTTAATTATGATCTTATCCTCCTCTCCTTCTGTTATTCCCTCCACTTCACTCCATAAAATAAGTATCCAGGCAAGAACAAGACTGTATGTATAACAATCTAGGTGCAAAAGTCATTACTGTTTTCCCCAACTAAACAGATTTCTAACAAAGCAAGGTTAGGTGTGGTGGCCTACAAGATCAGAAAGCAAAAATCCTACCCAACCACACACCACCAATTCTGCTTGAAGCTGCACTTCCAGTGATCACATGCACCTCCCTGTAAGGAAAAAGGTAAAGTTGCCCTGTATCTCTGTACACCAGGCACTGGTAACAGCATCTGAGAGCACAGAACATGCATCATTTTGTTCAAAACAGGGCCACCATAATTGCTGTATCTATCCTGTAGTAGAAAATATTATGAAAAGTAGTAGAAAATATTATGAAAACAGAGAGGAGGACCAAAAGAAGCCAACCAGAAGCAAGGAGCTGAATCACATCACTGGCAACAGCACCTTGAGCATATTTACTCCAGAGTTTTACTTACTCAGCTGTGGCAGAGAAAGGAGCTAACATGAGCTCTCCTCATCAGTTCAAGAATGGTACAGTCCCCAGACTGCCTGGAGAGCAGAAGCAGCCAGACCAGGTACAGTCACCATCAGCAGGTTCTGGAATCAATCCTATTACAGAGGAACTGGATCTGATATGCTTAGACACCACTGAGTAATCCTTTGTATGTCACCTATGTATCTAATCCAATGTATCTCTCTATGGAGAACATTTAATCAGTCACAGAACAGCTCAGTGAGAGCAGAGATCATAATCTGCCCCTTTTTGTGTCTCCACTCCAAGATAACAGCCAGTTCTGAAGCAATGTTGCTTATACATTTGCTAAACAAGTCATTTCTCAGTTTCCATCAGAAACCAGAGCATATTTACATATCCTATTATAGCTGAGTAAGACTTGCTCTACTTAACACTAGCTTTTTGTAGTGGAAAATCTCCAGGAAACAAGCTGTTGAACGATGTTTTATCTGCCCTGCACTCATTCCTAACTAAAGTTGTCCACCTGCCTTGGAAAGACATCTGTTTCAGAGGCTGACTGCTTTCCTCCAACACCCCTTGCACAGCTCAAGGCTGCCATTTTTACCATCACCTCTAATTTTATCAGCCAATAATCTCCTCGGGCATCTACAGCAAGGACCATGCTGTCAAACCCTTACTATACAGTGCTAATCCCTGTTACCAGCTGTAACACTCCTTGAGAAAGAAATAAATGCAAAGTAGAGCTCCAGGGCAGGTACCAACAGTGCTGCAGAGCCTCCCTCCCCTGTGGGGAGAGGGACACGGCAGAGCACCTCTGCTCTTCTTCCCTTATCAGCCAAAGGAAGAATGCCACATTTCTGAAGGGGTAGTCAAAACTACAAATTTGGCCTTCTACAACTTGGATCACTTGCAATTGAGGTCCTGTGCTGAAATAGCAAGATGCAAATTTTAAATGAAAGCTTCATTGCATTCATTTGCCTGCAAGAGCAAAGTTCAATAACTCTGCCCTGCAAGGGAAGCAAGTGAGCACTGTCTCCTGCCAATGCAGTGGATCCTGGATGGCCCCCTCTGCTGCCCTTTCAGCCTTGTGGGAGGAACAGCCTTGCAGAGGGGCCTCGGCAGAGAAATGTCTGATGGGAATTTCATGAAGCTCAAAGGGGAAAACAGAGTCCTGCACACAGGGAGGAATAGCCCCATGCACCAGCACAGACTGGGGAAGAACCAGCTGGAAAGCAGCTTGGCAGGAAAGGATGTCCTGATGGACAAGTTAAACATGAACCAACAATATGTCACTGCAGCAAAGGCGGCCAAGAGCTTCCTGGGCTGCACTAGGAGGAGTGTTGCCAGAAGGCCAAAGGATGCATTCCTGCAATCCTTCCCCTCTGCCTGGCACCACTGAGATCACAACTGGAGTGCTGTGTCCAGTTCTGGGCTCCCCGGTACCAGGGAGATATCAACAAAGGGCTGCACATTTGCTGAAGTGCCTTGACGATGATTAAGGAATCAGAGCATCCAACCTACAAAGACAAGCTGAGAGAGCTGGGACTGTTCAGCTTTCAGAAGAGAAGGCTCAGGCAGGGAGATCTTCTCAATGTGAAAATACACCTGATATAGGGAGTAAAGAAGACAGCAAGACAATTTCCAGTGGTATCCAACAGGACAAGAGACAATGGGCACAAAACACAGGAGAACTACTTGAAGGAAAAAACACATGTTTTTCTGCACCCCAGAACATGTTCCTCAGAGGGGTTGTGGAATCTTCATCTTTGGAGCTATCCAAACCCCAAATGGGCACAGCCCTGAGCAGCCTGCTCCAGCTAACCCTGCTTTGAACAATGGGGTTGGAATAGATGATCTCTAGATCTGCCTTCCAAGCTGAACAATCTGATGATTCTTCAGAGTTTAGCCCTGCTCAGCTGAAGTCAGTTTCTGCTCCTCAGAACACATCCATCTTGTAGATATTTCAGAGTTCCCTGCCACAACACCCTTTCTCTGCTCAGTATTTTTAGCTCATTGTTTTGTATTTTGCCAGCTGAGAAACTGCAGTTTGTAATTTTACCTTCAGCTTCATATTTCTTCTTAAAAGTGAATACAATGTCCTGTTTATAATAATAAAATCACTAGTTGGCAGGATGACATCAAATGGAAAAAGAGAAAGCAACTGGAAAATTTAGAGCAAGCAATTTTGAGTGCCAAGTTTCACATTTGTAATAGTCCAGCGGAGGTCAACAGGCTCACTTATTATTAGGCAAATGGTAAAGAAATAGATATCCTCTAGTTCTTCCATGTTAGACTATATAAACCATCTCAACTTGAACAGGTTCTAACACTTTCCAAAAAAGTGATGTTACACATTTTCCACAGTAACACCAACAATGGGAGACAAGCAAAAGGCAGAATTGCTTTGCAAAGAAAGGCCTTTTTTCTCTCTCCAATATTTAGGTTTTTGTTTCCCACTATGATTGGACTTTCCTGGCTTTACTTTCTTGTCCCAGTTAAGCAGTAAAGGAAACAAAAAGATATGAATGAAATTAGAAACATTTGGAATAAGTCTTAGAAATAGCTTTTGGGTTTCTTAGATTCCTGGCTAGACCTCTTCAAATGGCCTCCTCCTCCCTCTGCCCCCAGCTCCTGCACCCACCTCTGAAATTTGTATTTCTTTTTTGCCCCCACCTCTCTTTTCTTCAGGGGCTACATTTTGTCCCAAAGCAAACACGGAAATGAAAATTACATGTTGTAACACTGGAAAAGACCGGAAAGTGGTTGAAACTTTGCACCCATCAACATTTGTCTCTATGACATTAATCCTCCAATGTTTCCCTAAAAGCAGAAACCAAACACTTCTCAAACTTCAATTCCAGTCAACCTGAATAATAAAATGAGCACTCCAGTCCTATCTGTATTATCATATTTAAAGTCTCTGGAAGAGAAGTTTCCTCAACCACACATTCTGATACTTCATGAACCTTTATGCTCTCTCTAAAATTCAACTGCAGGATGCAATGCCAACACCTAATACTTGCCCAGTGCTTTTCATTACAAGTTTTGGGTGCTCTTTAGAAACAAGTAAGCTGGGAATGCCTGTGAAATACTTGTCTAATTTTACAAATAAACCCATGCAGGTGAGAAACAGATGTCCATGGCAAAACTGTGTAAAAGTGGCAGAGCAGAGTGTTAAGCCAGTTAAATCATGTCAAAACCATCCACAAGGTTTGGATCTTTTCTGCCTTAAGTAATATTGAAATATTATGTAAACCTTTCTTTGTGAGCTATTACTGGAGAAGTGAAGGAAAAAAAGATCTCTTGGAAGCAATTCTACACAGGCTGTGTAGGTGAGATCACAGTTGCTGTCCAAATAGAATATGCATGGCAAGAACAGGCTTCCTGTAAAACTGAAAGACTTGCAGGAAGATCAAGGAACATATTTACAAGACGCATGGTTAAAATGTCTTTCCCTCTTGCCCAGCCTCAGCAGCCCAGTGAAACACATTGTCTCACTTTCATCTATAACCACACTCACAAACACCTCTGGTGCAGAGCCGCTCTCTCCACGCTCCACGCTCTGACTCCCAGACCACAGCTCGGACACTGGTCAGCAGAACACACAAACTGCCTTTTGAGGAGGAATGGGTCATTTCCCAAGACAAAAGGAAACAAGGAAAAGTTATCTCAGGAAGAGGAAACACACAAAAATACAAGACATTTTTTGGGTCTCAGTTCCAAATCCCACAACTTTTATACATGACACTAGAAAATTTACAGTCCTGTATTACAGAACTGCAGAGGATTTACTAGAGGTGAAAGTACTTTAAGCTAAACTCTAACATGTGTTTACTCTAGTCAAGCAAGTAACATGTAAACTGAATTAGGATGAGGTATTTACAAGTGTTAACATGGCTGTTTTAGGAGAAAAGATGAGTTTTTATTTCACTGCAATTAATTTATATCATAGCCTCAGACTACTGCACAGTAATCTGGGAAGCCTGAAAGATCACCATGCACAAAGTACAGCAAAGATGGGCACTCACAGAGGCAGGTGTGTGAAATCCCCTGGGAAACAAGGCATAACTCAGATGTGCACCCAGAACAGACACTCAAGTTCAGGTGTATTCCTCTGGATGCCATCCTGGGCCATGTGTACTGGCCCTTTGTAGGACAGTGCAGACCACAGCACACTTACTGCTGACAATATGAAAGCTGATATCTAATAACAAGTTAAGGCCAAGCTACCTTGGGGCTTGTCAAAAACAGTCTCAAGGTCTTCTGGTCTCACTCATGAGATATGCCAGCCAGGTCTTCAACTACCTGACACTACCTCCCTACAATTCACACTCCATTTATTCATAAAATTCATTTTCTTTCTGGGTAGACAAACCCCTTTCTGTGAGGAAATGACAAGAAGACTCACCTGTATTTTATTTTCCCTAATTAGAAATCTCATGTTATCTCCATATGTGTTTAGACCACAGACTGGTTAGTCAGCAGTGTGGCAGTTGACATTAAAAGGATTAGCAAATTAAGCTCAAATAATTGTCTTAAAAATTTTGACTGTTAAATGTTTATATTTGAGAGGATCAAAAGGAAATCTACTTTGTAGTGTGCACTGTGGTCAGGAAGGGGCAGAGAGGGATTTAAATGGCTTAACCGCAAAACTGTTATCACCTTGATAAGTCCCAGTGTAATAATTCAGCAGTAAAAGCAAGAAATGCACTTGGAATTTGTTTCCAAAACTGACTGTCTGACTGGAGACAAGTCAAGCTCTTTATTTGCTTAAAAGAACTCGGTCAGAAGAAACAGAGAAGGCTACTGAACTGTAGTCAAGAATATAAAAATAAGCACTTTCAAGTGATATCTGAACAGCAGCATTCGGTATCTACTTTTTTTTTATGCTACCTGAAGCCTGCAGTCTGGATCTGGTATCTGAGTGTTAGCATTAGTCAATCAGGAGTGTGATTCTCTGCTGAATTATTCCACTGTATGGCAGTGGAAATCCAGAAAGGAGGCTGCAGGCCCCAGAGCAGAATTCAGTCCAAAGTAACACCTGGAGTACAGCTACAGATACAAATACATTTTCAGCCTTGAAATAAAAATGGCTGCAGTTTATCAGCTTATCTGCTCAAATTGCTAATGTCCATACCAGTAACACAGATAAATGAAGAGGAAGAGGAGCCTGCTGCATATATACAGGTGCTTGTACCAGTGCAGTGTCCAGAGGCATCAGCCTCTTAGGGCTGCTTCACCTCAGCATTACACAAGACAGCAATAAATCTGCCAACTGAGTCAAGATGCTCCAGCATAAGCAAGGCTGGAAGCAGAACACATCATGTCTTCTTAATAAGGTATTTACTGTTTGCCTGCATCATCCTTTATTGCAAAGTGAGGTTCTAAAGAAATAATTTTTCTTTAGTCTTTAAATCTTTTCTAGTAAGGATGTCTCTAAAATCTGACACTCAGAAGTGTAGCAAATCCACTAGTTTTGGGTAGTCCAGCAATGTCAATGTCTGCCACTCAACAGGCTGTGAAGTTCCTGAAAGCTGGTGGGAGCACCACTAAACTGCAGGGATGGCTGATGTGAGGTAGGTGGACAGTCTTTATCTGTCTTAAGTCTCAGAGTCCCAGATCACTGATCTGCCAGGCACTCAGAAAATCTCTGCTATAAAACTACCACTAAAATGCATAATACATTCCAGACAAAATCATAAAGCTTTCAGATTAGGTGCCGAACACCAAATTTTCAATTTTCAATAGTTCTTTTGAGAAAAAGCCTCTCTGCCTCACAAATTACTTCTCCAAGTAACTGATCTTCTGGGTTTGTCAGTATTTTCAAAAGTAGTTTCTTTTTATGCTTTCTAGCACAGCTAAGGTATAACATGATACATTTAATAAAGTCAGTGCCTTTATAAAATGTGACGAAAGTAAAACAAAATAGCACAACCCTGCATCAACCCAAGGAGTGTCGGACCATGCTTTTTGTTGTTACCTTAAATCTCTTCTTTTGGCCAGCTCTCCTGGTGAGATAACCCAGGGCAGGTTCTGAGGAAGACATTCCAGGACTTCAGGGGAAAAGTCAGAGAAATCCACACCATACTCCATCAGGATCCCTTCTGATTCCGGCTCGATCTCTCCAGCCTGTCCAAGACTTTTGCACAACTGCCTGCAGAAAGAAAGGGATGCTTTTTTAAAGTGTATAATTACTACTGTCATGTTGTTACTGTCCCTGCAGAGAGGCTGCTGAGCCCTCAAATACACTCTTTCACCCATGCACTTCTCCCTGAGTTTTGGCAGAGGACTTAGCAGGAATTCAAACCATATCATGACTTGTGTCTGCTGGAGATGCAAAACACTCACCAGGCACTACCCTGGGCTGTTTTTGTGTATCTCATTTGAAGCAGACGTTTTAAATTATTACGTTTTTGCGAAGGTAAGAAACTTTCCAATTTTAGAGAAAAATGCATCCAACAGGGATAAGAAAAGCACAGCTGTCCACACAGGGAGCTCTAGCGTTACACATGGCTGCCTTGAGACCCTCCCTCCTCTCCTCACCACTGAAAAAGGTGACTCACCTCTCCTACCAAAAATGAAGAATAGATTCACACCAAATACCAGAGAGCTCCACAGGGAGCTCAGGACACTGCTCTCCATCCCAAAGGATACACATCTCTGCCTGGGCAAACCGAGGCCCTGTGAGGACAGAGGTGTGAAGAACCCACACTGCCTCCCTTACAGGATGCACACACACACGCCCACAGATCATCTTTCCAACCATTTTCCAGGCTCCTTCAAGGGCCTCAGCATTCCCACTCATTTGTTCCTCCTCTCATGGCTAAGCAGAAGCCCCTGAACCCAGAACTAGCTGAAGAGGGGCGAACAACCTAGAAACAAGTCCTAGACAAGGGAAATTGTCCCCCCCATGCTAACAGAGCTTGATGAAGTACTCTGCACACGTGTGGATGAGGCTGCTGCTCTATTGTGCTTGGAGAAAGTTTCCATCTGCTCCAGTGCAAACCCCAGCATGGATCTGTCCAACAGCTCTGGTGTCAAACAAGGCTCAGCTCTGGACACTGTGCAAAGCAGAACTCCAAAGGAGCGAGACATTTGTTCCCCCTCCAGCTGATTACAAATATCCCATGTGAACCCATGTCACACGGTGGCTCCCCCTGTCCCCTTTCTCACCTTTAGATTGCTCTACAGTACACAGAGTTCAATTACTTTTTATTTTTTTAATATACTGCCATTAGGCCAATGCACATTACAGTCAATAGAGATAATGCTCCTGACCCAAGAAGATTACAACTGAAATTAAGGCGAATCCATCAAAATATGACACAAAAGAGAGGGGTAATAACACAGCACAAAAACTGCCACTCTAATAAGTGCTTTTCCACTGCATAAAATACACAATCATTATATTATCCTTCTGCTTTAATTCCGATGAGTGAGAACAGACACTAATTACTTTCCTAAATTGGGGCCAAAACCGTGCACTTGTTATTTGGACAAGCAAGACGGTCTCAAGGCTTCAAATGTGCCATAAACCCACAGAACAAACCCCAAACTCTCAGCACAAGTGAGCCCATCTTCTTTATGGGAGCAAAGCTCTTTCTTCACTACGGGAAGGGCTGTGTAATAAACCTGTCACATTGTGTAATATGCTGGAAAGGATTGCTCGCTTCATGGTGTGGTAAATTGTAGAGTTCACATCGTCTAGCTTTAAAATAAAAATGAAAACAAGGATAAAAGATATTTCCCTTTATTGTTTCAATTTTATGTACAAACTGTATGGCAGAAATACGTGCGCATTTGGCATCGTGGCTGAATACTCTGTTCCTGCAGCTGGGTCCCAGTCTAATCCTTATTTTAATGTAAATAAATGAGGCATCAGTTTTATCTCCCTCTCTCTCAGCAGTAACAATAAAACAGAGAAATCACCACTTCATTTCCAACGTCTGGTGCAGAGCTGGGACTGAGCAAGGATGAGCCTGTGAGTCTACAGGCCCACCAGCACCGCCAAGGATGGAAAAAACAAAACAGGAAAAGAGAGGACACATTGCCCTACCCAGCAGAAATGTCAAGAACTTAAGTCTTAGGTGCCCCTTCTCTTGGCAGGGCAGATCTGGGAAGTGCACTGGGAGGGCAGCTGGACATCTACAGGACAAGTCATGGAAAGAGCACCTCTGAATGCCAGAGCACTTTCCAGCTCGCTCTTGAAACCCATGTTCCTCTTGATCCGTTTACTGAAATTAGATTACGAACCATAAGGGGTTTACCCAGAGGTTTGATATAGGACTAATTTTTTTTTATAGTAATTAACATTTGATTTACAGTGTTCCAGGGAACATTTCCCAAGTACCTTGAAATAAAAAGTGTATAACTGACTTTAATTGGGGCCATGTTACAGTCACACAGGCATGATGACTTGCATCAGAGCAAAATCTGACAGGACAGCATGTGATCAAAGGTAATGCATATAGGATCACCGATGGCCCCGGAGTAACAGCCAGGCTGCAAAATCCTTCCTGGGGCTCCACGGCCACCAAGGGCAGCAAGAATAGTTCAAGAGGCTTATAAACAACCAGGGGCAGCGGGCCCAGCAGTACTCAGACGTTCACTCCCAGGGAGTCACGGTGTCTGCGACACCCTGGGCTTGCGTGCATCTCATTTTTTTTTTTAAAATGTCAAAAGGTAAAAAAAAGTTACAATGGTTACAGACGTAAACATTTCTGTGACGCTGATGGAAGAGCATTACCTTGAATTCCTTGAATACCCTTGGATTGATGTCAGACATGGTGGTAGTGTGCACTGACTGGAACATGCCATGGCCAGGGCAGAGCAGGATATTTGTCCAAATCAGCCATAGCTGCAAGATCGCTGAACTGCTCCAACGTGCCCACTCACCAGAGTCTAACTTGCCATGGATGTGTACCTGGGGCAGAGCCACCCTCAAGCTGCTGTCTTCCCTCTCATGGTGACACTCATCACATCTATTCAGCCACCCATCTCTAGGAACATTTGAGCTCTCTCCATTCCACTTCAACTCCACTGAGCTGAAACTGGCCAGTGTGTTCAAAGGTTACATGATGAGAACTCTCCAAAAAGACAAAGCAGGATTACATAAGGCTTGTCTCCTTTGAAAAGCCAGGCAGGCTCCCACATTGGAGTGAATGACTTCCAGTGACTCCTTGCTCAGTTTCTCCTGGAGCAGATTTGTCCACAGTCATCCTACATGGAGAGTTTCTTTCAGCAGCAGGAGAACATCCCACACATAACCCATAAGTCCTTAAGAAAGAAGCCCCACTGGGTGCTCCCACTGCCCAGGGCCCGGAGCTCACAGACAGAGCTGCACAGGCTTGAGGAAGGCCACAGGTGCCAGTGGAGATGGTGAGAGGGCTGCAGGGCTGAGCATCAGAGGGACAGAGAGCTGTGCCATGGAACCCCAGTGCTTGAGAGCACAGTCCAGCCCTGCTCCACATCACGGAGCTGCCTTCCTTCAGCTGCCAGGCCACGTCCCATCGGAGCGCAGGAGCAGCGTGGTGCTCCCAGCATGGATGGGGCTGTCCCACAAGGTGGTTAGTTGTGCCAAGGGAACAAAGCTTTACTGAGGGACACTCCCATCTGCAAGAAGGTGTTTTTTCAACAGAGCTACACTGCTCTGTTGAGAAGACTGGACCTTCCCTTGAGCCTTACAGTGAACTACCCAAGGTATCTGGTTATTACCCCTCGCATGAAATACACTTTTGAATTTAAAAAAAAAACAGAATAAAATGCCAGAGATGAAAAGAATTCCAGCCACTCAAGTGGCTTTGGAAACAGCAGCAAGTGAAATAACACCCTGCAACATTTCATTTTATTGCAAAAGCTGGAACAAATCATGTCACCTTGACAGACCAATATCTAAGATTCCAAGCTAGAATGGCCACAAGCCCAATGTGACACAGAGGGAGTCGGTGATTCCATGCTTTTCTATTAGTTGTTTTTTTTATATAGTCTCATCCATCATCACATGTGGGGACAAAAATTCCACCTTGACCATCTGCAAAAGTGCAGAGACATCTGGACTAATACTCCAAACAACTCTGGACTCCAACACTGAAAATAGTCCCCAGAAAATAACGGTACATGGCAGTACTTGCAATATTTCTCTGGAAAAGGAGAATGTTTTGAAGCTAATTTGCTTTACTTGTTACCTGAAGCAGGTACAGTTATACAGCATTTCACTGCCAAGGTAAAGTCACTTCACATGCAGGAGAGAGCACAGCACCTCAACTCAGGGCACGGCCAGCATGACCTGGAGCCATGAGTTCCTGCTAACTCCTTCCCAGCACGGGGTGACAGGGTGGCCTTTGGAGGGGACAGTGTCATGCTGGTGACCACCAGGTGGCAATCATGACACAGAAACGCACCCCCCTCCCCAAGGGGACCTCCAGGGACTCTCAGGTTGCCCCTGTGCAGGTGACCACCCTGGGTGGCCAATGCCACCATCAAACTCTTGGCAGGGGTATCTCACTTCTCCACCCACACATGGTCACTGTGAGACCAATCTGTCATTAACTGTGCTTGGAAACCTGGCACTGAATTTCCCAATGGAAAAGAAAAGCTGAGGAAGGTACATGGCCAGTCTGAGAGAGTTCAGCTGCAGGATGGAGAGTACCTAGAAACACCCAAGGCATCCAGGGGACATGACTGCCAACTCTGGAGGGAGTTTCCCTTGTCACACTTCCAGCAGACAGTGCAGGGCGATGACCAACAGGCTCTCTGTCCAGACATCTTCAAAACCATGGTGGTGGTGCCAAAGGCATATCAGGAACTTTGTGGGCAGAAGCAAGGGGTGCACAAAAAAGTTCACAAAACAAAGCATGTAAACAGCTGCAGATCACCTGCTCTTCTTTCTTTCAGGGGGCCATGACCAGCAATACAACTCATTATAAACAAGGCAACATGGCTTATAAATGAGCCCAAAAGCAAACAGAATTTGGGACCTCCAAGAGGTTTCCTTGTCTTTCAGTGTTTAAACAAGCATTATTTATGGCTACAAACAAAAGGGGTCACCAAGATTTTATGCTCCCATCTCCACAAGGCACTTACTGAAGTGCAACCAGCTCCCAGAGGAAACGACTATGTATGAACACAATCATGGACATTTTCTTTCCTGACAACACCCTTTACATCTTGGAAATGATCAAACCAAACAGATGAGAATATCCAACATTGTCAGAAGTACAGACTAAAGACACACACATTAGCCAATAAAAAATATATTAGCCCATCCTCCTAATTTCCCCTGTTTCTGCTGAAAGGGGGGTTGTTCATGACAAGAAGCCAAGCAGTACAATCACCCTCCAGTCTTTTCTCAGTTGGAGTCAAAGAAGACAAATCAAATCTCTGCCAGTAAGAAACTTATTCTCAGTGAAGTTCACAGCACAGCCAGACCCTAGTTAAGTGGGGCTCAAAGGGAGGCCACTGCAGTTCATGCACTACAGTTTAGCTAGGAAACACTGAGTGACTTCATGGCTCACGTAGCTCTCAAGGAACACACATGAAACTTGCTATTTACTGGGCACACAAATCAGCAACAACCGATAAACTCTGTGAAATGGGGACTTGAGCTTAGTTTAGTTTTAGTTCTAGGGCTGATAGATCTGTGCTATCACACTTACTCTTAAAAAAGTTTTCTCTAAGTTTTAAGCTTTACCAGCAATTTAAGCTGAGGACTCCCAAACCTGCAGTACTGATACTGTACATCAGCTGTGCTACCCCATCAGAGCTGCTTTGCAAGGGGAAGAGAAAATTGGACTTTATGAACAACTCCCACTACTGCACATGCTCCAGATTACATCCAGATGCACCTGTAAAATCTGACCACAGTATGGCCACAGAGTTACCTACTCTGGATTATCAACTAAACCAGGACTACTAAGTATTCCCAAGATAACTGAATAGATTGATCAACATCCTCCATTTCTTACTGAGACCCATTCAATAGAAACAGTGTGGCCACTCCAGGTGGGAGTTTGGCACCCTACAGTGGCTCCAAACAGAAAAGTGAAACTGCTGAAAACCACTGTCTTCTTCATGAAGAGGCAAAATAAACTTACAATCTGGATCCAGCCCAGCATAGGCCACTTATGTAGCACTGGCTTAAAATTTCCTTCTTCACAGCACTGCCAGCAATTTGAACTCTGGACAGTGATGACTTTACAGTGCCTGATGAAACACACAGAGTGCAACACCCTTCTCACACGCTTCAGGAGGGAATGAATCTTCTCTTGATTTCTACTATTCCTCCTTGAACCAATGCAACTTTAAAACCACAAAAATCTGTGACTTCTTTCTAATTCTTACCAACAAAGGCGTAAAAACTAAAGATGAGCCTCACAGCCACAGATCTTCCCCTGGCAGAAGGGAAATGTCTGCACACTGTGTACTACTCTTCCACACAGGGAGGAAAGACAGGAAGGCTGCCAGCACCCCATGGTGCTTGTGCTGGTCAGGCTGAGCACGTGTGTTCCCCCTAGACCATGCACTCATCAATGCTGTGATGCACCAGCACTGAAGCAAGCACTTGAAGAACTCAACATTTATAAGATTAACTAGTGATGAGCTGTCCTTCATCACAACATAATTTATCCACCAGAGGGACACAAGACAAGCAGCTTGTTAACAGATTTCTGTCTCTCCAGTTTGTAACAAATTAAGTGAACACAAAAATTCCAGCTAGAAATCTCAGTCATCTCTATTTCCGATGGCAGCCACATACCCTGATGCAAAGTTACTGTCTTCTTTCCAGTCCACGATTCGACAGATGAAGAGCATCTGTGAATAGGCCTCAGGCTTGGTCACAAAGTCTGCAGGGCAATCAGCCAAGGGCACATAGACCCTGGGCACTCTGTGGTCCACAGGTGAGAACATGGCACACCTCTTGAAGAGTTCGCTGTTCCTGTCAGCCAGAAGTTTGATGAAACCTGTAGCTGCTCGAGAATGCTTCTTTTCCAAAATATAGACCACCTGGGAGAGGCAACAGTTTCTAAATTAATACCTTCAGAGAAACTTACTTTATTTAGCAGAATAAGGATACCCAAAGGCTCAGAAGAGTATCTGGAAAAGTCACAAGGTCTATATCTTGTTTTCCCTGTATATGTGTGTGTGCATTTTTTAACTGAGTACCTATTTACAATGTATTTTCCTTGCCATCTTGCTCATGGCTATAGAAGAGCTAAGTGCTTTCCAAGTGCTAGTTCTCTACAGCAATTTTCTTGATTACAGAACAAAACCAGACAAGAAGCAGATGCTTCCAAATGCAGAGAATTAGCCACAAAATACAAGCAACTCCTGTAAAATCTTTCATTTGTATTCTCGGCCTGTGATTTCAACAGTCAGCACAGAACAGGCCAGTCCAAAAACGGTGCCGCTGGCAGATCCAATGCTAACCACAGGAAAGGATGTGCTGTTGGGAATTTGGCAGTTCTCTCCTCCTCTCTGTGCTTTCTGAAGTTAGGGGTTATTTTACCTTTATACAAGATGGCTTTGAAAAGAATAATAAATTACAATATCACTAAATAATTGTTCCAGAGAGGTGTTCATCCAGGCTATATTTTTGTAGACCATAATAAATCACTGGATAACAGAAACATTATAGCCGATTTCCTAAGCTTATACAGAAGAGTCCTTCCAGAAGGTTTCAGGAGCTGCACCTCTGCACAATTCTGAGAGCTGGAATTGCCACACTGGATGAGACCAGAGCAGCCCAGCCAACAACAGGACCAGAATCAGAGGCTGCAAGGGAAAGCACATGACGTGGAAGAGACCTGACCCAGTCTGACCCAGCAACCCTTTTCTGGTCTCTTAACATTCAGAGATTGACTCAAATCTTGAATCAACAGTACTAGCAGCCTTTCCAAAGTCTGTAAGAATTAATTCTGACAACTTTGGATATCCTGACACTCATATTAGTATCCAATCTTTTTCCTGAATCTTGCTAAGTAATTTTGCATGACAAACAAAGGGAATTTAACCTAGGAAAATTGGTAAAAATAACAAGTCACTTGATTTTTATCAGATCAGACAATTACTCTCTCTGAAATGGAGAATGAGACTCAAAGATCAACAGATAGAGGCTACAGGGAGGCCAGGGCTGGTCTCCTTCAGCCTTTGGGAGCACACACGTGCTTACTTGTCACGCTCCATGGATTTACCTTGGCTGTCCTTTGAAGAAACTCATCTGGGAGGAGCCTGGGATCATTGACCTTGGGTCCATCATCTTGCTTTGTTCTGTGCACACCAGTGACCCCAGCAGCCTTCCCTGCATCAAACACACAGAACAGTTACTGAAGCACATTTCCATGACAAATTTGTCTCGGGCCTTTGCTCTAAAGTACAATACAATATGCACATAATAGACTTATTTGAAAGGAAAAAGATCTCTCAGGTGTTAGAACTGCCAAGCATGAAGTAATTATTATTTTTCTGGACTACAACAGACAGCAGATACATGTTTACTTACCATGCAGATGTGCTGAAAGACAACAAAAATCAAAATAAGTCCCAACTTTGTAAGTAGGACTATATCAGTCATAACAGACAAAGTGGTAGAAAACAAGCTCTGTTTATTAAATACTAAGGGCTGAGAATTTTGTGGCATTTCTTAGTTGAAGTCATTAACGTTACATAAACAGTCCTTTCCTACATACATTCATTTAATATTTAATTTCCTTTAAAAACATTATGCAGGGTTATAAAATGTGTGTTTATCTTTGAAACTGAAATCATATCTACTAAGCTGACCCTCTTCAGCTGTGGACCAGGCTTATGAAAAGCCTTATAGAAGTAATCACTACATATGATCAAGAGCTTCCTTCCCCTGAGACCTCTGGACCAGATACTGATAATATTAAAATCAAGTGTCAACTAATTTCTAGTTTGAAATTTTCAAATATTCAGGTATGTGAGTTTGGGAGCGTCTGCTACAGATGGCTGGCATTTAATGTTTACAAACATCCAAAGTGATCTTTGCCATGGAGGAGGCTGGGACTGGGCTGTTCTTGAGCTGCATCCCTGCCGAGAGCCTCTGGTTACAGCTCTGCCAGAATTTTTGGGATGGAAGCATCCGTGTGCTCTTGAGTCTGGAGGGCTCAAGGGAGATGGCTGACTTTTTCCATTTGTATGGTAATCACATCTATCTTGAGCACATGTGCTAAAGTCAGGCCTAGAGTGTTCAAAAGAAATCTTGCTTTCCTAAGGAGAGACCGTGGCACTGACTGCAAGTTTCAAGGGACATAGCTGTCACTGCTTCCCTTAGAAGACAGGAGATAAAGCAAGGTTTTGCTGAAGTCTGTGTTGCAGGAGGCCAACAGCACTCACCCATGTGAGAAAGCCTGCAGAAGCTCTGCGGTGACACGCAGACCCTGGTCCCCAGATGACGCCCACCTGTCCCACAGAGCCCCAGCACGGCTGCAGGGGACAGGACGGACGGAGGGGCGGCTGCAGCGGGGCAGCTCTGGGGTCGGGACTGGTGCTCAGGAAGGGGGGCAGTGGGACAGCAGCTTCCCCAGGGGTTTGGCTGTGCCCCACCATCACCAGGGCACGGTCACAGATGGCTCTGTCCCCACGGAGGGCCTGCACCGCCTCCAGGCTATGTTACCCCAGCAGTCGCTTGACAATGAGGGCTTTGCTCTGATGACAAACTCTGGTTCTCATATGCTGCTAATTATTCTCAGCTTTGCCTTCTGATATGCTCTTCCTCTCCCCAGAGATCTTTTTCTGAGTGACTTTACTTTTATTTTATCTTCTTTGACTTGCTAGCAATGCTGAGAGGAGAATGAACAGGTATTCAGGGGTTTTAATAAAAATCTACTTTTCTTACAAAAGCCCCAATAACAGAAGCAGCAAAACCATTTCTGATTTACTTCTACTGAAATGAACTCAGACTTGCCAAAACCAGCATTACTACAGGATAAAACCACCCAGATTTTCATGCTGACAAACAAGGTAGGGGAAAAAATTGCTTGTATAATTGTAAGCAATTAAAAAGTGGGGGATACCGAGATTACCTGATTTGCTTACCTCCTCTAAGGTTTCTGCCAGCTAAAGGTCATATCAGGCAATCATTTAGCAAAGAATGAAAGCCAGGAGCCATTTTGTTTTCTTATAAATTTTGAAGTGATCAGTTTATGGTGTGTCAATCATAAAGACCGCCTGGGCAAAGAACAAAATGATCTGGAACAAAGGAAAACTGGACGGGGCAGAGGACAAGGAGAAGTTGGGAGCCTTCCAAAGGCCATGCCTCCAGGCACACCTGCCATAAGCCCAGGGCTTTACTGGATTGAACTCTCCCCAAGGAACAGCACATACTGGTGGGAAGAGAAACCAGAACTAAAGATGTTTTGGAAAAAGCAAGAGCTGCATTCACTACTCTCCCAGCGTAGCAGAACAGCAGCAGTGACTCAAGGTTCAGCAGGCAAGAATGAAAAAAGCACCCGGAGTCAACATGTCCTTGTTAGCACTGCCTTTTTTCCACTTATCCTTCCAATGCCCATCTCTCCGAAAAGTCACTTAGAAATTTTCACTGAAGCAGTTTTCTCTGTTAAAAAGAAGCCAACAGGGATGTCCTGGGGAAGTAGCACATACACATCTGCAAAAGCACAGGAGCACCAGGATGCAGCTGTCATAGGGAGAACAGCAAATGGGTGGCCAGGCCTTCCTGGGCCTGGGCTGGGGCACTGCCCCCCTTCCTGCTGAAGACAAGCCCCAGGTGAACCCAGTACAGGTATCAGAAAGCAGTTAAATTCCCACCATGGCAGATGATAGAACTTGCCTTTTCCTTCATGGGCAGCATCAACTGGGGGCCTTTGGCTGGCTGGAGAGTGTCTCCTTCAGTGGTCTCTCCAATTTCACCATCCCTCCCAAAAAATCCTGGGATTATGAGAGACTCCAGCAGGCAGAGTCTGAGATCCACAACTACTCCATCAACAGAAAGAAAAAGGAAGCTAATCCCAGCCATCTACTTCTTCTTACCCCTCTTTTTTAACCAGGTTCAGTATCTTAGATACTATCACACACATTTACTAAGGACGAATGCTCCTGAAACAAAGGACAGGGAAGAAGAGACATGAGGAACTCTCTGCTCCTGGAGCTAAGAGATGTAGACTTGCCTATAGCTTGTAGCTGCTCCTTTTGAAGTCAAAATTCTGTTGGTATCAGGGCTACATCTACTGCTCAGGGGTCTACAGCAGCAATGCATCAATCAGTCATGAGGAATCCCTGTGACAAAACCTTCAGCTCAGAAGGGACAACTACCTAAATCCAGTGTCTACCTGGCTCAATTGTCAAATTACTGCACAGGAATCTCAGTCACAATCTGCCAATAATCTGCCACCAGAATATGATACCCGAGTTCCCTGAATACATCTCTGACAGTCCCTCTCCTTCATTACATATCCTCTTCCCCTTCAGTGGAGCTGAGCACAGAGGGGCTGTAACAGGGCCCCACTAGAGACTGGTGGTCTAGAAGATTTCAGAGATACAAACATCTCCCACAACAGGGCAGAGGCATGGAGGCAATCCTAAAGGAGGGATAACTTGTGAGAGGAGCAGGATTTTGTGCTGGGAAGGTGGGAAGAAACTCCTTGCATTATGCCAAACTAAAAATGAATTATTCTGACCCCTTTATTGCAGTGGTTATCCAATGACCATTCAATATTTCCACCCTAGGCAAAGACATGTTTTCTGAGAAAGATTTACTATGTTAGCTTGGGCAGTACTTCATAAGCTTATCTTACAGTGAAAACACACTTCAGCAACCAGGATCCAGTGAAACTGCATTATAATCTCAGTGTTTTCCTTTCAGCGATTATCTGACAAACCAAAACTGTAATAGTCTTACTTAAAAAAAAATTAGGCACTAGACACAAAAAGCAACTCAAATTAGTTATGTTATTACCAATGAACAGATCCAGGACACTTGGAATTTGCCTCCCTCTGTAAGAGATCAGTTTAGGCAGCTTCAATACACACTTAGATTTGCCTGACAGGCATTCCTAGGTCGAGCATTACTTTTTTTTAAAGCCCCCCAAATTTCCTTTTACAAATCAATTACCATCACATTAAAAGGTGGCCAAAGTGGACCAAAAATCATCAGACTAGAATTCATAATTACTTACGACAGATCCAAACACTAGGTTTGCATTGGTCACTGTGGAAATTTGCAATTCTGTCCAAAAAGAATACAATTAAAGATGCAATATCCACTTGCAAACGAAAATATATCATAGTTTCAGATCTCAAACACAACTTACTGAAAAAAAAAAAATCTCCCTCCCTGAATGGAAAAAGCCAAGTTTTTTAAGAAAATAGTTCAATGTTTGCTACTTCAGCTAGAAAAAAAATGTACTTGAGACGCTGGGTTACTCTACATGGGAGTATTTAAGAATCCCATCAGAAAATACTGTTCTTCAGCTCAGTGCTCAGATACCAGCAGAGCTGTAAACCTTTCAGTGGCAAAGCCAACTACTTACTAATGAAGCAACAGCACTCAGGTTCTCTGACGTCTGCTTCAAGGAGCAATTTTCAGGATATTATGTTTTAGTACCAAATACCTGAGTGGTGTAAAACAGACTGATTTATTATAAAAACCTCCAGGACTGTGTGTCACACGCACAAAGGATGTGTTTTTCCGATTCTGTCTATATCAGCACACAACAGACAGTAGGAAATGATACTCCCTTCAATCCAAAAGTGATACATGCATACCCAGAGATTTGCTCTGGGCTACACTATTCTGCTACAATCTTAATTTTTAGGGATATCAAGAAGGAAATGCTGCTGTTTAGAAGAAAGTACAAGGACTCTTCATATTCTGCAGCTGATGGTTTCTTGGCAGAGAACAGTTTTTTTCTTCAGAACACAAACCTACCAAAAGGTAGGGAAGAAGGAAAGCGCTGTTTCACTTGGTACCAGGTACTACCCAAAACTGGTATCTATTTTAAACACCCTATGAGTAGGGTCACCTGGCAAAGTATCACAGAAAAAGCAGTGCTTTGTATTTATACCTGCCCACCCAGAGCTTTCCACCTGTGATGGAGGAAAGACAGATATTTCACTGCGACAAGACTGTTAAGCCAACAGCCTTGGAATTTAACGCATGCTGCCTGTCCAAAATCAGCCTAACAGCTCCCATGTGCAATGGAAGAGGGCTCTGCAGTAAGAAGCAAAGCAGCTCCAAACCATGCAGCACTCCTGAGCTGTCTCATCGCAGAGCTGTGTGTCTAATGAACAGGACTAACCTCCTCAGAGATGTTTATTTTTGAATACTCATTTAAGCAAACTCACCCTGCCACAGCTGTTCATGTCTTAACACCTGAGCACGCACACCTGCCTGCCCAAGGGCACACTGAAGAGAGGACTGGGAGACTCAGATGATTAGCATCAAGATTTTTGGAGATGCACAGGCAGGAGGAGACCCTCAGAGAGGGGGAGAGGAAAGGCTTAATAACAGATGTGTAGAGCACAGACAAGCATCTGCAGTAGCAGAGCAAAGGCAATGTGAAGAGGTGAGTACAGCTGGCTCCCTCAGACATGCAAGGCAGCCAAGCATGTAATTATTTACTTATATTTAGCCACCTCCACAAGGAGGGATGGAGGAGATGGCAGAAAGATGAGACAAGAGTGTCACTTTTCCTTAGAACCCTCCAAGTCTGATCCACGGCAAAGACCAACATAATTTTGGGAAGCTGGCTTCTAGCCCAGCAGATCAGACCGTAGCTGTCTCAGTAGCCACACAACATTACTACAACCACAGCATGGCTACACAGACCTCCTGGCCCTCTCACGTCCTTGAGAAGCACTCAGTCAGCAGAGGGGTTGGAAGCTTTATTGCAGCAGAGTTAAACCTACAAAAAATCAGGTGGTGCTGCAGCCTACAGAAACACAGTTCTATTACATTAATAACAAGCAAAATTAAAATGTTACAAAAAGAATTCCATTGAGTATTTTGCCTATTTACTTAATGTTCTTCCTTCCTGCAGGTGCATTTGTTCCTAAAGTCTGTGTGTCCAATATTACTATTCCATGGAAAATATGTTAGCTGAATGAATCCTAATCTGCTCCATCCTGGAAATCTTGCTGCTAACAATGACCATACTCTGTTTATCTCCACACCCACCATTCACTCTCAGTATCTTGCCCTCTCATTTACTTGACCTAAACGTGTAACTCAAAGGAGAAACATAGGTGAACTCAGGAACATATGGTAATATGCTGAACTTAATCTAATTCCTGTTACCTAATTGCCTAAGTAATTTATTTTTTCCAGTACTTAAGAAGTCATTTAGGGGTCAAGATAACTTACTAGGGAAGAACAGTGTAAGGAACTTTCCCAACATTAACTTCCATTGCAGGCTTCAGCTTTACAACAAAAGAATAACTGGAGCTTTTTCAGCCTGTAGCATTTAATCAGTGCAACCATAAAGCCCAATTTGTTCAATACCAGTAGAACACTTTTCTTCAGTTGCTATACCATTTATTCTGCTAGAAATGTATGTTGTCATTTAAGAAAAGTTATAGCAACAACCAGAAGAACTAGATCCAGAGACCCACAAACATGAACTTAGGATAAACTAATACAGAGCTGTCTCGAACAGCTGAAACAGTTCCAGCTTCTCTGCTGGCTTTCCAGGCTTCAGCAGAGTGAAACTGATCCGATTTTTGACAGTTCCACCTCAAGGATTTCTATTAAAAGCCATGTAACTGAGAAGATTTCCTGGTGAGCTTTCGCTCTGCTGTGGCCTAGAAATTTTAAGAGCTATGCAGTGGAGATGATCCATCTCCAGAAAGCTGCAGGCTAGGAAAGAACAGTGAAGCTCCTTAAAAGCACTCAGAGTGAACAGGAGCCTCTGGAAAGGAAGGAGAAGAACACTTGTTCCTTCCAGCAGCCAGTGAGGTTGGTGGACTCCAAATATGCCAGACTTCATGGCTGCTAAACTGAAAGGGTGAGCCTGAGCAGAGCAGAAGTTCAGCACATAATCCAGATTTTTGTCACCATCATTTCATCTACCAGACCTGGCTAAGGAGAGGAGTAGCAGTAACTCTCTGAACACTGCCTGGACCAATACAAGATGCTGGTAACTGCAGGACATCAGGTGCTAGAGGAAGGCACAAAAGGCAGGTAGGCACCTTGTCAAGCTTAAAAGGAGAGAGAGGACACAAAAGCACTAGAGGGGACATGGAAGTGCATGAGAAGTGCAGAAGTGCAAAACAGAGACTAAACTCTGCATTATAAATAAATTTTTCTATTTTGCTAGAAAGATCCAAAAACCTTTCTAAGCACTGACTCTAGAACATCACCTGGAGAAAAGAAAGGCTTGATGCCTCTATTACACAACCATACAGTGAACTTACCAAACACCACCATTTCAGTTAAGTCAAGCAATCCTGAAATACTCAAAATACAGCCTCCAGTCAGCAGCAGTGTGGACACCAAGCAATTTTAGGTTCTCATTTCTGACCTTATCAGGACTACTAGAGACTGACAGTCACATTTAACTTGACAAAGATCAACCTCTCCACCTGGTGAATGCTGAACAGACAGGGAGACATGAGCAAATTCTGCAGCAGCTTCCAAATTCTGTTGACCCTACCCATTATCCACTGGTTACTCAGTTCATGTGAGTCTACTCTGCCTGTAAATGAGCTATTTCTGTTCTAACTTCATTAGGTCAAGGCAATGAGCAAGCTTCAGGCATTCACATATCCAAGCTCTGATTCGCAGTAGGGTAGGTGTAAGTGGAAATCCTGAACAAACACAACTCTCTGATTGCTGCCAGGGCAGCCAGTCCACCAGCTTGATGACTTCCACCCCTGTGGGAAGCAGGATATTTTGTGTATCTGGTGGAGTAAGATCTCCCGTGAGAAGAGCTGAAAAAAGTCGAGCAAACGAGTTTGACAAGGATAGCTTTTGGCATAGTGACACTGTTTTACAAACTTTTATTTGAATATCATTTTGCTAAAGAAGGGCTGAGGCACTTTTATGAGAACAGCTGCCACATTCTCATGAGTGCAAGTAGCTGCTACTGTTCAATTGCTGATGTTTCTTTATCAGAGAAATCTGATTCTGATATTTAACAAGAGACAGCTCACATTTGTAGGAAAATCATGTGACTCACAGTCTGTGTAGGGATACAGTATCATAAACCATTCTGTACAGAACATTTTGCACTTTTCCCAGGTTCAGAGACACAGAGTTTCCATTTTTTATTACATGTTGAAATGGAATATAAAGAAAATCCTCCTACTGCAGTGAAAAGTCACAGAAGTAATGTATTCTAGGTCAGCAGTAAGTGATAAAAGTTACATGACCTCTGTTGCAGTGGTCAATGTGAATGAGGATTAAGAATTACAGACCTGGCAAAGGTCATTTTGACTGGTGAATGAGTTCTGTGGACAGTAGTAACACAAAGTAAGCTGAGGTCTCAGGGTACAACACAGAGGACTTGCATGTCAGTACAAAGCATTACAGGGAATTAATTTTTTCTGTGTACACACTGGTGGTTCAGACTACTGCCAGGATGCTATTGCCTTGTTCTCTGCCCACATTTCAGTAGGGCACAGAAATCCCAGAAAGGGTTTGAAGGACATTACTAAGGAAGCTGAGAAACTTTATTCCGGGTGCTCAATCTTACTGTCTTTTTAAAGAAAAAAAAAAGCAGAAAGTTTGTTCAGCATATAGGTATTTACACTTTGGAAATACAGCTGAAAATCCAAGAGAAAAAGATATTTTCAACTTTGCAAGACCAAATACCAAAGCTTAACATTCAGATAATTTAACTGTGGAACAGGACAATATTGGTTTTGTGTAGAACCAGGTGCTGGAGAGGAGAATGGCTGTCACTTCCTCAGCTAAAGACTTTCCGAAGATGATCTTTAACCACAACACTTTGCAAGAAAAGTCCAGATAAGCAGAGCAAACTCATTAGACCAGGACATCTTCTGGCAGAGTGACACCAATTATGAATTTCTATTTAAATATCCTTGAGCAAAGCAAGACTGACCCACTTTTATGAGTACAAGAAAGTACACGGGCTGAGAATTAGGCTGAATGCAACGGTCTCTTCACTTCCATGAACTTCCCTCTTGCTTATCCCATCCCTTCAGGGGACTCAGGAACAGAAAGCCAGGAAGCACAGCTCTCATAACAGCAGCACTTAGTGAAGACAGATCCAACATCTGAGTCTAAGGCTACAGACTTGTGCATAATAACAATTTCCACCAGTTTGCCCTAAGCCCCACAGAGGCACAGGAAATCCAAGGTACAATGACTTCAGGGAAATTCAGTCTCTCAAATCTAGGCCATAATCAGTGTACACAATGTTTCATGCTTCAGAGCTTCTGACAGCAAGGGCCAACCCCAAAATTCTTTGTCCCAGCGTGTAACTAGAGATGGAGAGGGTGACTGTGCTCTGAAGAGGAACAGAGCCATGAGAAGGAATGGGACACAAGCCAAGGAAGAAAAGACATCAAAACAGTCTGCTCTCCCAGAGTGCTCTTATTCGAATGACACATCTACTTTTATTCTTCATGGTTCATTCTGACCATGGTCATCCGAACAAATGAGCCAGCAGAGATATTGTGCAATCCTACTCCTACATCAGGAAGGACAAAAAGCACCTTGCAATTGAGAACAGAAAACTGCAGGGCTTGTGTTCATGAACAAAGATTTGAGCACAGTGTCAACCTGGCTCTGGGTTTTTTGCCCAGAATAAGTAAAATGTCCTTTTGATTCCATTACAGTAGTTATGGATATTTTTTACCTCCAGAAATCGTATGGGTTTTTTATTTAGTTTGAATTTTGGGTAGGTCTTTTATATATATATATAGATCTTTTTATAAATATACACATACACACACGTATATGTAAGCAAATACATACATTAAGTGCACATGAGAACACAACAGACTGTTTCTTGATTTTGTTTCATTAATATACTATCTTTGATAGAATCTTTGGCCAGTTTGAAACCTTCAAAAAACCCTTCCAAAAAAGGAAGAAAGCCCATCACAAGTGTTCATTTAAAACTTGTGCTGGCCACAGAAAATTCCTCCTGCTCCATTCTGTGCATAGGGCCATGCAATGGGACTGTGTGATAAGCCCTGCAAAGCAACACTCTCAGGGGAAGCAAGTAAAGCACTGGGTTTGGTGGGTCAGGAAGAAATCCCCTGTGAATCCCAACTTCCATCCACCTCTGTTTTACTGCAGTAGGTGTTTCCAGCAGAAGGGATGTAACATGAAAGAAATGGCTCATATGCAGGAAGTTCAGCTGGGAGCAGCAGCCAAGCAGCTCTCCCAGGAGAGGCCCACATTACCCAGGGAAGGGCACCTGCACCCACCACAGCCCAACCCTCCAGTGCTCTCTGCCTCCGATACCGGCACCACCTGCCAGTGGATGGCCTTAGGAAGTCCAACTGATTTTACCCTCTGAGGTTCAGTTCTGCCTTGAAAAAGTGTATGTTCAGTGCTTTTAAAAAAGCATTTTGAGTCATACCTGTGAAGGCTGAATTTGGCAGGATTTTTTCTTTTTTTCACGACAGTTATCAGTGATGCTAGAATAACTATAGCTGGTTTCCAGGCAAGACTGAAAATCTGGATAAGTGATGATATGAGAAATTGTATGAAGGACAGGAAACAAGCCAAAGCAATCATCAACTACTCAAAAACACCTTCTGAAAAATCAGCATCGTAAACTTTATATGTATAAAAAAGGGATGGTATTAAAAAGTAGAGAAAGAAGAAAGTAGGGAAAACTCCATATGGGTTATATGGCCAAAGAAGCTGAAGCAAATATTAAAAAGAGGTGATAGCAAAACACAAACTCAGCAGAAATCTAACTGGCACATCCACACCAGCCACAAAGCTTGTTAAGGATCAACATGGAAAGACCTTGAAAACAAAAGAAAACAGTTGGCTTAGGCAACTGCAGTGGAAAAGTTGGATTTCAACTGTGCAGACAATAAGCTGATCTCACATATGTCCTACAAATATTCTCCAAAGACAGAATCAAATGGCAAAACCCACTCAGATGGCACAGATTTTGAGAGATGATTTGATAACTTCCAAAACAGGTCACTCTAGAGCATCTCGAGGAACTATAATGCACCAAAAAAAAAAAAAAAACTCTCATCAACTCTTTAAACTAAAGAACAGTCACACAACTAAAGTAAAATATTGGCTCAAGCCTGTATTTATTTGAGATGCTGGTATCAAACTAGAATGTACTTCTACAATGTTTAATTTGGCACTGCTATCAGAAGCAACAAAGATGCAACAGACACAACATGTGACTCAGGAGAATTGTTGAGTCAAAGCTGCCCAGTGGTGTGCAGCTGCAATAGACTGCAAAACAGCTGGGGTTAAAAACCACCTGTGTACAACATCCACAGACAAGATGAGTAACTCCGAAATCAACCTGTATCCTGGAAAGGAACAGAACAAGATATGAGTTGGTTCACGTGCCTTGGCAGTGGAACTCAACAGTGGAGATACTCAGAAGGAAATAGTATCACAAACTGGTAAGGTGGCAGGTCCATTCATGAGGTGAAACCAATGCTTTGTCATAAAAACTACAACACTTCCATTCAAGTATTATTTCCTGTTTTATTAACAGATGGGTGTGAGAAATGGAAGTCTACCAATAGTACAGGCAGGGGTCTGTGCATCTTCAAATATCTCAGGAAAACACGAGGTATTAAATAGGACAGCTTTATAACCACCAAAATTTGTCAGAGTCCAACAACTACTTGGTCCTGAGTTACTGCCACCTTTTCTGGACAACTGGGCCAAGCAACAGGAACCCACCAGAATATCTGCCCTGGCAAACCTTTCATGAGCAGCTGAAGGCACGCGTTAAATGTGCCAATTGTCAGAATCCTTTCAACACACAGCTCTTCAGGAAGGGATTTAATACTAGAAAGGACATGCAAAGAGCTGCATAAGCGTTAGTTTTGGGACAGGGGAGCCTATTTTATTTTGCCCTAAGCAACACTTGATGGCTTGGATGGAATTCAGATTCAGAATAAAATAGGTTTGCCTTCAAAACAGATCGCATAATTGGCTTTAGGTTTTAGTGCAATTTTCTTTTTAAACAGACTAAATCTTTAAGTTGCTCATAACTCAAATATTTGAAAACAGCAACAAACTTAACTGCCCCCAAGGAAATATATTCTTATCCCCAAACTGAGACACATAGATTGGCCAGCCAAGCTGCAAGGAAGGAAACCGCTACAGCAGCATCTTGAATTCAACAGCAAGCAGCAGTCCCCAGACAGCCCCAAGGATTGCAAATCTAAAGGTGTGACTTCTGTTTCGCAGATTTACTTTGCATCAATCAAAGCTACAGGAACTCCAGCCATTAATATCCATTCAAAACCATGAAGACAGTTTAGCAAAAAGGGATAGAAGTCATAAGGCACTAAGCTTTTATGCCTGTATTTTATATCTCGCAGCAAAGCGAGGCAACCAAGCAACACTTCAATGGTTTGCTCAAATAAAGGCCTAAAATCAGCAATCTGATCTACTCACCCTTTTCACCGGTATCCAGGGAAAGTTTCTTAATGTCATCAGTCAACATATCCTGCAAGTGGTCTTGTCCATGCTCTGCATCATTATCATCAAATTGAGCTTCTATAATGACATCCGGACTTTGAGCATCGCCTTTTGCTGTCTCTTGTGGAATGCAAGTCCCCAACATGTCCTCAGGGACGTCTGATTCATGTGTGACTTCTGTTTCTTTGTCACTACCATCTGGCTTTATTACCTGGAGGAGCAGGGGATTAAAAAAACAGAGGCAAGCTAAATCACTGGACTGAAGAAAGAAAACATTATCTTTCCTTTTTCATTTGCATCCCCAAGGAGCTGACAATGAATTGTGGGTGGCTGGTGGCACACTGCAATTGCCGTGTAATTAGCCACAGATATTGCACAATCAAAAGAGGTACCTCAGTAGGATAAAGACTGGAACGGCATAGCTTTTGCAATACCTCAACTGTGACAATAATGTATCCAAAGTGTATCTAGAGCATAACCACACAGTTCCTGCCAAGCCTCTAATCATCTCTGCAGAAGTTAGGAGTAAACACAGGCAGGGAGGAGGATACGCTACAATTTAATAGGTTGCTTAGACCATTGTTCACCAAGATACACTAAGCATCCTGGGACGTCTCAAAACTTAAGCAGTGCCAGTGAATGCTGGGATCATGTCAAAGCTCCTCCACACAATTAGGAACAGACTGAAAAAGCAGAGATTAGAGAACGTGGTGCCCTGTGACCTGTGGAAGAACTGGACTGTGGCAGCTTGGTAATGCACCAAACTTTACATTTATTTTAGGATGTGTTTTTATTGTTAAGAGCACTCAGTTATTGCCATTACTTATACAAATTTCCAAATCAAATTACTGAAGAAGAGCCTAGCTCTCAGTGAAGCAGACACCAGGCCTGGATGGCACCCCTCAATGCATGTGACAGGGGCAGAAACTGCTCCAGCTCAGGATATAATGATCAAAGTGGTTGATACCTTGGACACACAAGGCTATACCAGCATCCTTTATGCAACCAACAGTGAGCTGCAAACACCTACACAGCTGGAGAACCTAGATCCAGGTTTCAATTTCCAAAATGTTTATGTTTCACTCAAGCTATGGTACTTCAGAGTGAGATGAAAATCAGTACAGAATAAGAAATAACCTACTAAACATTAAAATCACAAAGATACTGGGTGACTCCATCCCAATGCCCTCCCAGTGACTGAGCTCCCCTCCAGCTGGTGCTGGTGTTTGCCAGGCAGGTAATTCCCCAGAGATGCTCCTCCAAGGTCCCCAGTCCTCAGCATCATAACCCAGTACATGACAGCAGCAATTGATGCCACCAGCAAGGCAAGTGAAGGGCCCTTTAAATGCAATAAAACAAGAGAAACAACTTTTTGGTAACATACTTTATATAATCCATATAGTTGCTAGAAATAAACATAAATAACCTCAACAGGTGCTACCTGAAGGCAACTGTTCCAAGTAAGAAAATATAAGTCAAAAAAGCTCCATAAATTATTCTTTAGTAACTAAAAAGCAAATAAATCAAAATCAGACCTGTACAGGGAATACTTTTACAGCTTTACATACAAAGAGCTACAGTCATGCTTTCAAGCAGTATCCATTTCTTTGTAAGCTTTTTGCAATACATAACAGAAATAAAATCAATTTTAAAATGGGCTGAATTCAAGTCTTTAAAAACTCAAATGACATTGCTTTGAACTCTTGTTACCTTTTGTGAATCTTCTTTCCATCTTTATTTTCAGTTTTTAACATGTATATAATTTGTTACCATAGCAGATTTTGACTCAAACATTAAATTGCAACAAAAAAGGGAAAAAGTTTGGCAGAAGGTGGGAAAATGGCTGATTATTAAACCTGGCTACATTTGGTACATAAAATACTGACACACAATGGTCTGGGCAAGAACAGTCTATTAGATTAGAGAGCTGACAAGGCTCCACACGCTAGCGACTCTGCCAGTGTACCTATCCAAAAAGAAAACCAGTGTCAACAGTAATGTTTGGACCCTACCATGGTCAGATGTGGATCTCTTCAGCTCTTAAATTTCAATTGCACCAGATGTGTGCAAGTGTGCAACTGCAGCAGGAGTTCATTTCCTTCAACCCCTTCAAGTTTTGACTGCATTTTTTTCTCTCCCAGTCTTTCTTCAGAGAGTGTGAGATGTGGTTTGGGTCCTAAATTAGTATGTTTTCTATATGTAAAGCAGCAAACAACATCAAATATATCTTAGGAAAGGAAACACTTCTCTAAAGAAGTGGCACTGGAAGGGTTATGCTTGAAGAGTTTATGTGGTTATTAAAGAAGGCAGCAGATAGAGATTTAATTTTAAATGCTCTGTGCTAAAATTGCTGTGCTCCCCCCAAGCTAGAGGACACACACTGCTGCCACCACCAGCACCATGATACTCCAGCTGTGACTACCTAAATCCCCAGTCACACATTTCCTTATGGATTTTCAAAATGACTTTTCAGTTAAGTTTTCCAGAGTCCACAAAATCAGAACCTCCACACACAGTAGATCAGCAAAACGTCCAGATGCTGGCAAGCCTGGGTGACAGGATTTGTTTTCTTTTTATGGACAAGATAGATCATTAAGGCTGACCTCATACATAACAGAGCAGGGAACTTCACCCAAAATTTCTCATATCATACCAAAAATTTAGGGAAGCTGTACATCAGAAGACTGGAAAGCTGCATAAGACTCTACAAAATCAGGAGCTCAGTGGATACAATGACTCCATTTAATATGATCAGAGGTGCTGGCCAGCATGAACTCACCACACAAATTCCAAAGAGCAGGATCCTTCTGTCTGTGAGCAGGAGAAAATCCAACCATGACATATTAAGCATTTCTTACAAGTGGCATCTCAGACTCAAGAATCTGATGATATTGCACTCTCCTGTTTCCTCTAATATTATTGCAGCTTATCCACGGCATAATGCACACAGCTAGAACGGGTCAGTTCTGATCACAGACACAGAGTAAAGCAAATACACAACTGGCTCAGTCTATCATGTAGTTATATGTGCAGTACAGAGTCCCATTCCCTGGCAATGCAGCTGACCCTGCATGGACCTAGAAAAATGGGATTCCCCCTTGTGACATATGCATGAAATGTATGACATGCAAACATCATTAAAGACCCTTAGAGGACCTTAACTTCCTGATCTGGGAAGTAAAATGTCAACCTTATGGTTGCTATTTTTACATGCTCTTTAATAACAATTTAAAACAAGTTTTAATAAACATTTTGACGAAAGTCAATTGTTTGTTTGAATGCCTGATCCTGAAGACAGTGCCCAAGCAAGTTTTCTTCCAGCTTAAACAGACCTCTATCACTGAACAAGCATCAGGTTTCTGCCCCACTGGTGACTGGTTGAGATTGTAAAGCCATAGCTAACAGAACACAAGATATTTGAATGAAAATCCCATTTCAACCATAGCTACAATAAAAACCAGCTAATGGGCAAAACCATCCTGGCATGGACCTGTACAATCTGGAGACCAGAGCATCCAGCCCAGTCTTGAAGTAGCAATTGAATGACCAATTGTCCTTACTCAGAAGGAATTTGTTCCAACAGAAAACTGAACTGGGAATCTGTGCATCTGACAGCATAGGGGTTACCTCCTGTGCTACAGAAGAAATGGCCTCCTCTGCCAGAACCAACTTCATATCTGTCCTGTTAGATCCCAGCTTTTCACAGACTTTCCACCTAAACCTCCACACAAAGTCCAGGCCTGGCTGCTCTCAGATCTCAGAGTTTTTGCTGCTGCCTCCTCAGTGCCTGTGAACTGAAACAGCTGAATGTGACCAGTGATTTTCAATAATCTTTGAGCTATTAACTCCAGGCTCTTTCCATTAAATGTACCAAGCCCCCGAAGTGTTTAAGCCTCACACTAATAGGTTTGCTTTTCATTCTTATTCACCTTTGATCCTTACAAGCAATCCATGAATCCTCACAGGTCTGAAGAAATGACATGACTGCTGGATGACTGCTGGACTAGACACAGCTGGATGAATGCACCTTGCATGGCTAAAAACTTTCCATGTAGAGTCACTGCTTTCAATGGAACCTTGTGCAAAGAGACCTCCTTCGCTGAAAGCACCTGGCAGGTAAGGAAGCAGAATTATCTTCTCTACAGCCAATTTGGATACAGATTCAATAAAAATCAAATTCTTCATCTCACTCAAAAAGCTGGTATTAAAAAGAGTATTTCCAGAAGGATACTGAGGCAGAATGGAGATTATATTTCTACGTAAGTCAGTCAAAACCCTCTAAAGTGTCTTTTAATGAGTACTCAAACCCAGAATGTGTAACTTGTCCAAAAGATTTTAGAAGTGACAAGCCATTAATGGTAACTCTCTTCACTGGGGCAGACAGATGATGCACAAAGAGGCTCCTCATGCTTGTACAGAAAGGTGCAGTCAATTCATCAGCAAGTGGGAGCTGAAGAAGGCTCATAGCACACAAAGAACTCACATTAAACAGGCAGGACTCAATAGGGGAACAGCTAGAAGGCAGATAAGGTGTTAGGCCAAGTCTACCTTCTGAGGTTTGCAAACCAACGTAAGATGCCCTTCTTCTGAAAAATACTTTGATCAAACACAAGTTCTGCTTTAGCCAAACAAAGTCACCCTGTTCAGTACTGGGTAGGGAGACAAAGTTTAGGTCAGAGCTGCTGGTCCTCTCTGCAGCTGAGCCTTAGTTAAGCAGCAAGTCTCAGAAACAGGTTAAAAGCAGTTATTTCAAAAGGAGGACAGCTGAAAACAGGGGCTTTGGACCAAATTACCATCCCCTCGTTAAAAGGACCGTTGCTACCACAACACTAATACAAACACCACATTTCATACCAGTGCTGTGAACACCTGCATCTATTCGTCTCCCAGCTTTTGCCATATTAAACAGGCTTCACTTAAAAGCTGGTTCCCGAATGCTCCCTCACGAGGGAGTGGGAATGGAGCCTGGCTAACACGAGGATGCTGTCACAGCCCATATATACATACCAGAGCCAAGCTACCATAAATATTGTGAGGAAGAGCTTTGTTTTTCTGAAAATGCCTACCAAACAAAGGCTGTCTCACTCTAGCTCCTTCTTGGATGAAGAAAGGATGGCACTTACATGAAAAGAAACACCTGTCCCAAGCACCCTTCCTTCTTTCCATAATCCCACATACACCAAACAGTACTGGGAAGATAACAACTTGGTAAAAGTGACTAGTCTCAGTAGGAGCAGTTATGGCATTACTTTTAAAATAACAATAATGCTATACTGAGGAGGTTTGTTGTGGTTTGAGATTGGATTTTTTCATTACAATTTTTTAATTCTAAATCACTGGAAACACTTGCTAACAGCCCTCAGGATAGCTATTTTATATTAACAGCATATTATAGTTTACATTTCAGACATCATATTGGATGCAATAATCATACAAACATCCATATTAAAATCTCTCCCTCTTGATTAGGAAAAGACTACTTGTTCCTCCCCGATGGACTCTGTTGTTCCCAGATGTCACACACAGTTTTGTCACAGCAGTCACTACAATACAATCCTGCTTGAGGATTCAAAGGGTAAATGATCTGAGTACACAAAGGCTTCTTGGAAAGTGACTTTTCAGAATCTGCTCTGACTTGCACCCACTGCAGCAGGTGAGAAGTGGGAAAGAAACAAATGAAATCTAAGGCTTGTGTTTTGAAACCAAAATATCAAGACAGACCTTCAGTATGGCCTTCAAACCTATTGAGACCCCAAAGCCATCTTGCCTGCCCTTCCCAGAACCCTGCAAGTCCTCTGCTCAGACTAACCTATGAGTTTTTACTGCAGAGTTAATTCAAATCATCAAACTGAACATTCATGTTTAGTCCAACCTGAGCAGACAGCCCTACATCCAGGCTTGTCAGGCAGCTGCAGGAGAAACAGAATTAACTATAGGAAAAAACCCCATATCTCGAAACAGCCACCTCAACTCACTACTTCTTTCTGCTTCTACCAATAAACCTCATTCCTGAGCTGTTCACTCATCTCTCTATGCTTCAGGCTGTACCAAAGCAATCCAGGTTACAGCGTGTTCCCTCCAAGTCCATCTGAAGTCCTTCCCCTACCATCTTGCACAAATAACCAGAAAAACAAGTGGAAAAGCATCAACAAGGAAAATTCTCAAGACTGACCTTTCTGAATCCTAAAGCCAAAACAAGAACTGTCTCCTCACCATGTCTTTCCACTCCCTATCTGGTCTCTGACCTGTCATTTGCCTCTGAAAGCTCCCCATTCCCATTCCCTGGCCCTCATCCCACACCTACACTCTGCTTCCAGACATGTTTATCTACACCTCATTATCACTGACCAGGAGACAGTTGCCTCTGCCCCTGTCTCTCCTCAAGTCTACTCCTGCCTTCACCCCCTTCCTGCCACTTCTCTGTGGTCTCTCTGGACCCATCTCTCCCAAGTCTGGCTCTTGCATAGCTGCCTGAAGGATACACAGCCCTGGGGTCAGGACTGTGTTTCCTCAGGTCCATTTCATCTGGTTCTCCTAACAGGATATACAGCTCCACCTGTACACTTCTGCCTTTTGTACTCTCTAACAACTGCTGAGAAGCAGGAAAAAGTTGTCAGAAGTATCTGTCCCTGCTTAGCACAGGTACCCCACATTTCATGGATCAACCACTGCTGAGGGTAAAACAGTGTCAGAGATATGGGGAAGGACAATGTCCTTGATTCCCTTGCAGGAAACACTCTGCCACCTCCTTTGTAGGCAAGCCAACCCAGTGGGGAGTTGCTACCAAAGAGCTGTGTATTTCTATAGACAGATCAACAAACTTGTTCTACACTTTCCACTCCTGCTGCCACCCCCGGATTTGATTTGGTGCTAAAAAAACAGCCTCTATTTTCAGAATACCTCTTTATGTTGCACTGACCTTCCCACACACATTTCCCAAGGCACAGAAGTCCCTGGAGCAGAAGTGATACAGCAAACACCTCATCTCCCAGCTTCTCAGCCCACATGCTATTCTGTACAGCAAGATGTCACACTGATGAATCCTTAGCCGTAGCCCATCTCTCAAGTGAGAAAAGTTTGACCCCAGAGAAGCACAAAAGGTTCCCTTCAGCACCCAGCCTTTAACAACACCCAGGAATCAACCTCCCCCTGCACACTCACAAAATTCAAAGAAGCACAAACAGCTTCTTCATCTCCTACCAGCAAACTCTTTTCATAAAAGAGGCCCTAAAAACTGGCAGCCTCCCTGCTGGACCCCAGTGAAATGTTCCTTGTACCTTGGGTCTTTGTATTGCCTGCTCCTTGCAAGACCTCCCACTTTGGTGCATCTCATGAGCTGTGTGTTGCACTCCAGGCCACAGCGAACTGGAAACAAGAGTGCAATGCACAGGGCCCAGCTCTGAGGCTGCCAGAACATATTGGTTTGAAACATCACAGAAAATATTCGGCTCCATATTTTCAACAGTAGCCAGGAAGAAAATGCATGGAACAGTTTTGAGAACTGTTTTTCAAAAGTCATTTAAATCAAATTATGCCCCATCCACACCGGCAAGCAAAACCCTTTCTACTAACTGGAACTGGTTTTCTTTTCTTGTGTGTGTGTTCTTTTCTTTTTGGTTTAACTTTTTTTTTTTCAAAAACTGTCTCCCAGCCATCTTTTTTCTGGTAATGTGCACAGGCACTGCAACACTACCAGAATGGGTGCCAGGACAAAACCTATGATGCACAGTCCCTAGAATAAATCACTCAAGAGGGGTGAATTAGAAGAAGAGAGTAACATAAGGTTACATCTTCAAAAGTATGATTCTCCGAAATCCCTGCATTTTCAGCAAATTACTGCAAAAAGATACCCAGTTTTCATCTGATGTAAAGAAGCAGACAGGCTTTTGGATCATTTGCAACTTCAAGACAATACCATGAATCAATACATATTTTAAAAGATGCAATAATTACACAGAGCTTGCATGTAATCAGAAAAGAATCTACTTGTGCTGAGCGTGTATAATTTGAAAGCTGCAATGCCAAGCAAATCCACACCGTTGGCTTGCACAAACCAAAGTATTATCCATTACTGCCTTTTTTTTTGAAACAATACAAGCATGTATGAAAAACACATTTCCTGGAAACAATGATACTCTTTGAAGATTTCTTCAACATTTCACAAACCAAACAAGCCTGTACCCGCACGTGCCCGTTAAGAAGAAAGTGGGCTGACAATGCAAACTAATCAAAAAGTTCTGGAAGGGCTATCCAAAATATTTGCATACCTATACTTCCCAAGAGTTTGAACTTTTCTTCAGAACATAAAAATTATTTCCCATGTGTCTAAGAAAATCTCTTACTGATCAACACTTTAACTCATCAAGGCAGGAAACAAACAAATCAACCGAGCATCTACATGTTGAGGCTGACACCTTCAGCCCCTCACTTGCAGTTTTTGTTCATTTTGATTGGGCTTAAAGTGCCAGCTCCCAGGGGTCTCAGCCCCAGGCATGTTGTGACACACTTTCAAAGCCCAGAATGGGACACCTGGGACAAAGCACATACTGTTCAGGAAGTCCACAAGGGCCAAGAAAAGCAATAGAAATTTCCACAGTTAACTTGCATTACTGGTTGCCAGTAAGCCTCTTGTTATGAAAACCCATAATTGGAAACTGTCATATTACAGAACAATTTATGGAAGTTTTCAGACTATGTATGCCCCAATGGGAACTTCCTTTGACTGGTGTATTCCACCAGCCCAGGTCTGCTTATTTATTCACACAGTGGGATAAGAGCATCAGGAACCTAAACACGTCATCACTGAAGCGTCACCGAGACTCCCACTTTAGAAGTGCTTCAAATAGTTCTTAATTTCTTAGCCTTTCCAGTCATCCATCTTCATGGCTGCATTCAGTCAACTGCTGGACTGTCCTGTCTTTATTTTTTTTCATCTTCTACAGGAACATTCCTGCACTTGTTTTGTGTTCCACTGCTCCTCTGAGGATATGGAAGGCAAAAAGCAGCTGCTCTGGGCTGAGTGCATCCCAAGATGCCCATCTCAACCCCATCAAAACGGCTTGCCAAAATTAGCTCCTACTCCTATGGTCACTACCTTGTCACACCAGGGAAACTGGCATCTACATTAATTTCTAAATCAGATTTCAATTGCAATAAAATACGGCTCCAGCCAAGAACAACAGCCTTCCTCAATGCCAGCACAATACTGTTAAAGTCACCCACACAAAACCGCTCAGTGCTTCCTTTACAAGTAGTCATGGTTTGGTGTGAAGGTAAGGAGATCTGGTAACAGGTGATGGAGACACATTCCAGGAAACTTTTAGCAACAGAAGACTGTAAATCCGCTTTAACACTGCGTTTTCCACGCAGGAGCCAGCAGGTACCATCTGACAGAGTGGTTCTAACCATGAGCAGCTCCATCCAGAAATGGACTGCACCATAACTCTACCTGTGTTTTGCCATGCTGTACTGCTGCCACTTCCAGTCATGCATGCCAACACCACAACGAATCCAGTACCTTCCCCATCACCCCAGAACGGGCTGGAAAAGATTTGTGCTCAGGGGAAGCTGTGGCAGAACAGGGGCAGCCAGGCTGAAGAGGACCACCCACAGATGAAAGGCACTGGAGGAGATAATCCCTGCAAGCACGGTAAATGGAGGAAAAGAAAAACAGATGATTCACTGGGGGATTAAAAGAGAACAGCTTCCTCAACTGTTGAGACCTTTCTGTGTCCCTTTAAAGTTGTTTCTGAAGAGAAGACAAGCTCTGAGGCAAATGTACTCCTTCACTTGACTTGGTATCAGCAAATTCTGACCCTGGACAGAATCTCACTGCAACATAGAGCACCAAGAGACTGTGGAAGAGAACAGAGAGATGACAGCAGCACAGTTTTGCTCAAAGATTCCTGAAAATACAGAAAATACAGGCTGGGTTATCAAACTGGGAAGGTTCACCTGTGAGCTAAAACTGCTACAAGTCCATTTATTTGGTCAAGGAGTCTTTGAATGCCAGTTAGAAAGTGCAGGTGGGACTGATTTCATATTAAATCACTATTACTGGCAGGAAATCCCAGGCTGCCATATCCATCTTAGACTTTCAACAAGTTCCTTACAAAGTACATAAGGAAAGTAATCCTGCTCAAGGAAAATAATCCTGCTCTCAGTTGCCCATGACTTTTGGAAACTCACACAAGCCAGGTTGCCCAGGTTGCAGCACTTGACACTGTGCTAGGCAGACCTGCACACTCTGTCCTGAAGATGTTACACCTGAATTTCACACAGCTGGCAAGGCAAAGTCCAAGTGTGAAAAGAAGGCTGAAAATAGGAAAGCATGCACATGTGGTAAGGTAACAAATACAAATATCTGAACAATTTTCATATATTAAGTATTTTAGATCACTCTGCTCCACAGGTATTAAAGAAGAGCATGCCAAAAAAACCCACATTAGGCAGCTGGGGGACACGTATCCCAGGAAAAATGAGGGTGTATTTCCCCACTCAGAAAATGGGGATGATATTTGGTTTACATGCACACGTGAGGATTAATGTTTTCAAATACTTCAAAGCATTACTTCACTCTTGAGGCCTTATCAGAGACAATAACACATCAGTTAGGTTTCTACGAACAGAGGAAGGCTTTCTCTCTTCTTCCCACCCAGGGACCAAGGCTTAACCACAGACCATGTTCATGGCCTCAGAACCCCAGATTTCACAGCAGAAACTCACATAAATAAAGACCAGCATTAGCTTATTTACAGCTGCTGCTTGAAATCAAGACAGAATAGAAACAAATGTCACACAGCTCTAAAAACAAAACACCAATTATATTTTATGCTGTTGGGATAAAAAAAAATATTCTTATTTCCGCACACAAAGCTAAGAGGCTCATCACTAAACAGAGCAATTATTGAATTCCTATTTAAAGATGACCTGAGACATCATTCAGTTGTATCACACTTGGAAATATCATTAGAACAGCAAAACAGAAGCAAAATCATTAATGACTCCATACTTATAACCACAGCATAGCTATCTCTTCATAATTTTCAGGCACTTACTAATAAGAATTTTTGACAATTTGGTTATCCATGCCTTTCCAAAATTAGTTCATACCTTGGACAAAACATTTAAAACCAAAATTTTAATTAGTTTAGAACCAAATTATCTGATTCCAAAATGTTTAGATAATTGTCTATTATAATAACAAAAACCCTTGCAGTTTTCTTAAAAATTTATTCACTGAACTTGCCTCCAGCAGCAAAACTAGTTCACCAAGGTGTTCTCCAGAACCTTTCTGTGTGATTTTTTTCTTATTACGCAGCTTCATCAATAAACAGACAATAGTAATGGTACCAAAAAAACTGATCTCTTTTTAAAAGTGAGCACAAAACCTGCCACAACAGAAGACATTCTAGAAGGAAAGGCACAAGAGCACCATCACTGGTCTATCTCCAGGGAACTGGTATGTCTGCCTGTTCCTGCTGGAAGGCACAGGTTCCACACACTCCTACTCTGATAAAATGCACCCTTCCCAGGGTTATTTGTCTTTCAGTTGTGCTCAGCTGCCCCAGTCAGAACCAGGCACACACCATGCTGAGTGCTGCACCAAACCATACACTACATTGTGGATGCTCAAAAGAACTTATAGGAAGCTTCTGTCAAAGACAGAGCACATTAACAGAGGGGAATAGAGGAGCACAAGGTGACACAAAGATTGCATTTGAAGGGAGCCCATCTTAACGGAAGTTAAAGCAAACTAGGATCTCAAGGCACAGTAAAGATGAGTGATGTTCAACATTTGGCCAAGGATTTATCTTGCTGCAGTGTTTCTTCCTCTTCCAGTGAAAACTATCAGTATCACCAGGTGTCCTGAAACGGGGCAGGGAATGACTGCTGGCATTTGCGTCACCAGGATCTGCTCACATTACTCGGCGACGAATCTCATTAAACAGCAGCACCTCAAGCAAAGAGTCTACAGCTCAGTTTGTTTGCATTTACCTTTAGCAACATGGCACACTTCATTAAATTTTGAAGCAGTGTTTATTAGAAGAGTAAAATGCATCAGCATCCACCACCAGGTTTCTCAGCTTATTTTCATGACGTCAATAGTCAGGTTTATTTAATTCAGTGAAAATATACATGGTCTCAGAGCATCTTCTGCAGCACTGAAAAATGGAGTCAATAGGAATGGCATATTTCTACTGCTTTCCTTCAGAAATAGATTTACCATCACCATAAAAAAGCCTCTCCCAGTGGTGGGAAGGGCTGGCCACTACCAAGTTCCCTCCTTCTTGATGCCAGGTACCTTCTGGTCTGTTTTTCCTGCCCAGCAATGAATGTTGTTCTGTCAAAAGCTTTTCCACAGAATGAATCAAAAGTTACACTCAATTGTTGTAACTCAATTTAAAATGTAATGCAGGACATGGGACTAACACTGGAGGTTTCTGTTGAGCTACTTCCTTACAAGCTGAGTTTTGTTAACAAGAGATTTCAGTGTATACTTCACCTGTGTAACCTCAACTTACAAAGCAGTTCAGGTTTTCCTTCCCTCTCTCAAAATTCATTAAAAAGTCTTACTTGAGCTGAGATGTTGTACACAAGTTCTCTGCCAAGAACAAATTTTTACAGCTTAGTTTTAAGCTCCCTTTTTAAAAAAATCCAGAAATTTATAATGGAAACACTGACAGTGCCCATAATCACAAGTACAGAAACTTTATTGCAATAGGTAGTTTGCATTCTATCCAAAAAGAAAAGTTGGTATCTCAACCAAATTCCACATGCATTCTGTAACAATGGCCAATTATGAGATCAGTAAAAACAGGTGCAAATAAAAAATACTGGAGATTTAAACAGTGACAATGGCAGCATAAAGCCATCACCTTGGTCATTAAACTCTGTGATTGTGCAAGAGGTTGTTTTATTTTAGAAAGTCTTGAATTACTTTATAACTCACTTCTCCTGGGCAAACTCTTCTCCTAGTGATCATCACAGGCTAACTTGGCAAATCGTTGAGTCATGCTTCCAAGTCCTAACAGCTTGGCCATTCCCAGATATTAGTAATACAGGATTTATATTCAGTTTTGTCAATTATGTCTCTTGATTTAGCCTGATTAAGCCCACCACTACACATGTGCAGCTCAGTCACACAACAGCCAGATATTCCCACTGACAGACTCTACCCTACAACTTATCCTGAGTTCTCCCCTCTGCCTCAGGAGAGCTTCTGTGTGCCAGTAGGAAATGGATGGCTGCACACTGCAGCAAACTGCATCTCACAGGCTATGCAAAGGCAGTGATGAGCTTCCTACATCACTGCCCAGAAGAGTTAGTTGTACCTCAGACAGAAAGCATCAGGATTCATCTTTAGCAATACATTCCTCTCAATATTCTGAACACATTTCCAAGTCTCTTAAACACACAGCAAAGACTGAAACACAAAATGTAGAAATACAAGAAAAATTATGCACTTGGTTACATTAAAAAGGTACAAAGCCAAGGTGCTAATGGGCCACGTGGGGAAGCAGAACAGCAACAAGTGCTAAGCCCATTCAACACTCTTACAAAATAAATCTGAGAATCACAAAATTCAGAAGCACGGCTCAAAAACATGTGACTGTGAACCAGCCTTGACACCTGCTTATGTCATTAATAAAATATTTAATATATGAAAAACACCGGGTTTTCAAAAGTGCCTTAACCAGCACTGAAATGTGTTAGTCATCCAAGAAGAACTCTCACTTGAGCACTGGAAATTACAGAACAAGGAAATCAAACCAACCTTCACAAGGAAGCCAGCTCAAATGCTAAATCTGGACTGTGCTTACCTGCAAACATTCATGACCAACAATGAAAGATTGCTAATCCTTTTAACCAGAAGGGAAAAGACTATCCCTGCAACACATTGTGTACAATTATTGGATCTGAGACAGGCAGCTACACTGGGCTTTCAGTACATTCATTAAACAAGCCCAGGAAATTCAAAGCTGCTTCATACAGATCAAATGAACTCAAAACAATCTTCACTTCTTCAGTCTTTCCTTCTGGGTAAACATAAGTATGAGATGACATTTAATAATCTTCCTTACCCAGAAGTAGTTATTTGAATAATATTTGTGAAGTTAAACTGTAATACAGTGAATGTGTTAATGATAAATTGTTTAAGCAATTTGACAAAAGGAAAAAAGCACCCAGCAAAAAAGGCAGGCTGTTCCAAGAAATTAAGGAAGTAAATTTATGTTCATTACAACTGTTTAGATATAAATTAAATAAACTGATTCCATAATAACTTCTCCCATGTAACTCAAAAGGTCTTCAGAAGTATATTCTTGAAACTCCACAAGTGACAGCACTAAATCTCAGTTTCACTTCATCTCAGGAAGTTTGGAAAGCAGCCTCTGGAAACAATACTGCTGCTCTGCAACTCACCAATGAGTTTATGTTTATCTTGTTAAGAAAGAAAAAATTAGCTCTTTCATATACACATACTTCTAAGATAACAGGATTTCCTTCACAGCTTCAAGTTAGGCACTGAAGTACTTTGTTATGATTAGTTTTATCACATTGAATCCAAATGCTCTGGATTATTAACCAACTCTTTTGATAGGTCTCCAATAATGAAAGCTTACACTGACCATTCATCTTAGCTGATAAAACAGGAAAGGAAGAGGCCAAAATCTCAGAGCCTACCCAGGCAGTCCACAGCTTTAGGAAACCCCTTTCATTTGCTTTCTCACCAGCAAAAGCAGTTTATTTGTTGGCTTTAACGTGGCAAACTTCACACTTCCTGCTCCCATTCCACCCATCGATGACAGGTACCACTCTAAGACTATCAGTACCCAAAGCACCTACATCACATGTCCTTAAGAGCCAAGGACACGTGAAAAGAAAGTTAATGCCCTCTCAAGTAAAACATTAGGTCCACCACTTCCTTGTTGCTTAAAACCTCCTTAAATTCCCTGCCTTCTTTTGAAATACCTGTTGACCCTTGAAGCTAATTTGCTGGTTTACCATGTATCCTGCTACACCTGTGCCATAACAGCACAAAAGAAAAGAAAAGAAAACACACAGCAGTTTGTCCTCAGGCTGCTGAGGAGCCAAACTGAAATCCCACTGCTTCATTTGGGACCCAAGTTACTGCTTCCACCTCCATAGTTTGGCCACACTGGGCCCTGGCACTGAGGGATGGAGGATGTACAGAGACAAAGTAACTGAAGGAAGTCACAGAGAGGTGGAGATCAGCAGTGTGAAGGTTGAAACTTCCACCTTGCATGCACTCCCACCTCAAGTCTGCCATCCTCGCCCACAGACTGTGGAATAAACCACTTTATAACCCCTACTGCAATTACACAGCACTGGGTGAAGTCAAATGACACGAGGAAGTTGCATGTAAGCCATTGGGAGCAACTCCATTTCTTGTAGTTAAGCAACTCTGACAAGCTGGGGAATACTTGTTCCATCCCTGCAACATCCCCTTCCCGACACCAGCTTTTACAATCCCTGATCCAAAACAAATTAAAAGGGACACAAGGTACACAAAATCATCCGGTGATAAGCATTGGTTCACAGCGAAACAATTGAACGGAAGGATTTGTCTCGTTAAACGCACAAAAGGTTATCGAGAACCCACCAGTTCACACCAAGTCTTCCAGCTCCAGGGAGGGACCAGATCCCACCCCACAACAATCACCTGTGCTGCCAGCCATGAGCAGACACGGCCAGGCACCTCCACCAAAGGCATCCTTCCCCTAAGGATTCAAACATTCAAACCCTCCCAGGGAGGCTTCCGCAGAACAAAGGCTACTGGCAACACGAACTTCACACCAAGTGCATGATCAAACCTGCTTCCTTGTAAAATATTAACAGCACTCCACCAAAATAAAACCAAGCAAGTTCTCAGTTCCTAACTAATGATTTTCCTTCTAATTTGACCACACTGTAAAGCTGCCTTTAAAACCTCCCACAAGTTATTTCACTGCACCTTGCAGAGTCCTTGGAGTACAATTAAAATCTTCTACCCAAGCTCTGGGTTTGAATGGTTTTCATAATTTCTTAATAGAATGTTACTTATTTCCCTAACACAACCCATACACTCCCAATTTATCAAACCTTTAGTCTAGGCTTGTTAAAAATAAAGCCGATACTTCAGAAACTGGAAGAAAACCAGTTTCACTTCTCACACCATTCAACTGTGTGCCTCTTGTTTTATTCTCTCATCATGACTTTATAAGCTGCTCCCACCAAATTACACTGCAAATGACACTGAAGAAAGCTATGAATTTGTAATTGAAAGATGCAACTCAGACATTTAACAGCTTCAAAACTACCAAGAGTATTCAACAATGAGCCAGGATCCCGAGCCCTACGAGCACTGAGACCTGACCCAAAGAAAAACAGAAAGCTGCTATGGTGCTTTTGGGGTTAAGGTAAATTAATACATAAAACAGTCTCACTATAGAAACTTTCTCAGCAATATTTGCAACAAGTCATATAAAACATATGGATATTGCAACTGAGGTACTGTGAAACAAGCATGCTACAGTCCTCCCAGTACAAAAAGTAGTCTGTCTTTGTTTAATGGTAAAACACTGAATATTTAATAGTGTAAGTTAGTACAGCATACGAGCTCCAAAACTTGCAAGCTTCAGTTCATGTGATTATGCATTGTTTAGGAATTTAAACCACTATTGTTTTCTTGAAACAGTCAAAAATTGCCACACAAATACCAGTGTACTCTTGACCCCCACAGGGAGTGGCTCATTCCCATCTAATTTGCCAACAAACCACTCAGGATGACATTTCCCCATCACTGGCCTAACACGCTCATCTATCATATCAACATTGTCATGTGCATTTGTATGATTTAGTAGATCCTAAAGGTAACCATCTCTAATGAACATTAACTTTTCCAAAGCAACCCCCAAGAGTTTAAATACATCCTAAAGACTGCGAGTATTTCCTTTCCTTTTCCTCCCCTCATAGCCAAGTGGAAGTACATGTGTTAAAATTCCACCCTGCAGTCACCAGCTGCAGTCTCATAAGTAAGAGAAAATTCTTCAGGTAAGTCCTTCCACAGGTACAACATGATGAAATGAAAAATTTCAACACACAGTATTTTACTTTAATTTGAGAAAAATCACAGAGTAGACTTACCAAACTTTGTCCATAAAACACTGACTTCAAAACAAATCTCTGAGCTCAGTTTTCTGCCCCAAACAAGCTTTACTGTAGACCTGCACTTACCTCTCTAATCTTGTAACACAGCAAGGTTGACTCACCTCAGCTTTAACTATGGTGTTAATACAAGCATAAATATCCTGTAATGTGTAATGCACTAAGGCATGATTTAAACATTCTTCAGCAAAAATTTTATAAAACAATCTCTGTCTATATTTGTTTTCAATTATCAATGATACATGAACATCTCACTCATTTATTTTGTATTTATTTCTGCACATTGATAATATCAGAGCAACTCTGCTGGAAAAATCTGACAATTTTGGGGTAGAACTTTTTTCCAACCATGGATCAAAAACAATTAATGCTTGGGAGGGCATATTTTTATTGTGAAGAAAAGATTATGTATTCCTGGTAAAGAAATAAAGCAACTTCCCCTGGCATACGTTGGGGAAGAGCAGTGATTTTGCTAACACATAACTTTGCATTTCAGAGCTGAGGGGACACAACACAGGCAGGAAGATACTTATTCCTGTTCTGACTAACCCTGAAAAACAGACCTGAAAAATTTTAAGAAGTGGCAGCAACTAATAAAGAAACACCTGTGGCAAATTTTAAATAGAATGTCGATGTTTTTCATAATTTGTTTTTTAGTACCATAACCCTACAATGTACAGTACATCCAGCTATGGATTCAGCTGGAAAAACATTTTACACTGGAAATGGTCAACAGAGTTTAAACAAAAAGCGTTTCCTGGGGCATCTTGCTAGCTAGGACATAGGAACCATGCTACACCCTCCTCATATCTGCAAAGGGGAAGAGGTTTTTTCTTTAATAGACTCAAGGGCACAGAGCTGCTCATTAGAGGCAAGTATTTACTCTCCTCCTGGTCCCTCACCTCACCCAAGTGACATGGACCAACCTGTGCAACCAGCTACTTTTATGCAAGAATTTAAGACTGAGGCACAGTGCATGGCACTGGGGCCAGGATGAGGGGTAGGAGAGAGCACACCCAGCCTGCTGAGAAGCAGAGGTGTTGAGGCAAGTCGATGAAGACAAAAGGATCCGGATGTCAAGTATCCGAAGGAAGAGTATTTGACAAATACTTAGTGCTTTCTAAAGTAATCAATCCTGAGCTGGTGAAACCACAGTGTTTAATCAAAGGCTGATGTGCCAGTGTTGGGAGCTCTATTTCCTAATACCTCAAAGCCCTGCACAAAGAGTTGTGTATATTTTGCTGTCTGTCATTTTGTACAACGCCCTTCCCTCAAGCACGGGTCCTCAGAACGCATTAGACATTGTTAGAGGAGATTAATTTAACTGCAGATTATTTTTTGATTATTTTTTCCTTTCTTTCACAAAGCACTTAACAGAAATCAGTGCTTGGGAACTGGAGCTGTGAAGCACAGTCTATCCGTTTATTTGTGATCATAGCAACTAATTGCTCAAAGACAAGCCTTAGGCCCCAGGACTATTCCCATGTCACTGAAATTGGCTGCTGCAATGACATGCCACTCATCCCCAAAAAAACAGTGTTGTAAATTGCTTGAGTGGCTTTGCTGGTCCAGAGGGCAGACAGCTGGATAACTGACCGCTGGATAATGCTGACTCCTTCAGTGGCAAAAAGACAATGGCGGGAAAAATAAAAAATCAATTCTGACATGTGGTAGTGGTTTTTTGTTAGCAAAAAATATGCCCAAGGTCTCAATCAGCTCATAGGAAATTCCTGTGTAGCTGGAGACACTGCCCTGACAAGGCCAGCCTTCCCCTCCCAGCTTTTCCTTTACTTGACAGCCACGGCTGCCACCACACCTAGTCTTTGGACTCTGTTATATCTCAGCACTGATAGGACTCACCCCATGGGAAAGTAGGATAGTAGGACTGATGTCAGGTACCATGAAGAGCATTTTCCTTTTCTGCTTCAAAAATTTTGAACCTTACAGAAGGGGAGCCACCCGCTCCTATGCTATTTTTTGAGTTCCTACAAACGAATTTTAACAATGCATATCCTGCCAGGAAACGTTACCATGCATTAGTGATAAAGCATTTAGATAAAAAGGTAAATTAAGTTTCCAAGACACAAATCTCAGCTGATAAACATATTACATCCACAGCTCAACAACTGTGCAGAGAAAAAAGGAATAAAGCATTTTACAGAAAGCTTCAGGAATATGGGGGGGAGGGAAACCAGGAAGAGTAGATAAAGGAATGCCATCCTGTCAAAATACTCCTCAGACTATGCATGAAGCACAGCTATGAAATTAAACCAGATTAAACTAATGGCCATCCATTAACCTTGGGTATGTCTATATGGTACAACACAGACCTGAAGAGCAGCTCAGGCACCAGATGTCTTGCCAACACAACACTCTCTCATGGCACCAGCTCCCTGCTCAGCTGGATAAATAAACTAGAGCCAGACGAGACATTTATTCTCCTTCAGTGGTGATGCTGCACAGCTCTGCAGTCCAGGAGGCAGCAAGTCTGCTCCCAGCCAGGTGACACAGCCGGGCACAGTCACCAGAAAGGAGCACTGAGACATTCCCCCTGGATGCTGCTCTAATATGGAGATAGTGCAAGGAAGCTGCCTCTCTAACACCAGCAAGCCAGTTGTACATTTAAGGGCCAGCTGCAAGACAAAGGCTGAAGAGAAAGGCATTGCAAAGCTTTGCAGCTGCCAGACTGCTCTGCCTAGAGCACGAGCCTAAAGGTCAGGGCAAGAAAGAGACTCTTCAAATGGGCAGAGAGCTGTTCCCAAGGCAGTCAAGCTATGCAGGACATTGGCCTGTGGTAATCACATATCCTCTGAACAGAGAGAGACAGCTCTCCCAGGATTTTCCTGGGAAGCTGTGAGAAAGCTCAGAGATAATAATTGTTTTAATTCTTTCTCAATCTCTACACCTGGCCACCTGGCAGGCAATCTCTGTTTGTCAAAGATGTTTACAAGAAGGAGTTGTCCCTTCTTGACCAATAGGTGAGAGAAGACTCCTAAAGGCCAATCAGGTCTGAAGTCCACCATTGTTTCTATAATAACTGTAGATTTCTAATTTAAAAAGTGCTCTTTCATACCTTCTGATAATAGTCTCTGTATCACCTTTGTCTGTCCCCGATACCCCTTTGTTGGTCCCACAGGATTGTCAGACAGAGCTGGGCTATGCCCAGATCTGTTGTTCACAGACCCTTTAGAGAGGAAGCTTGTCAAGAGATAAGCTCAGACTCGCACCAAAGGGAGAAGAGCTACAAATCCAAACCTAAGCCAGACCATCACAGCAGTTGTAGTTACTGCAAGAGGCTACAGCTGCAAACCTGATCTTCACAGAAGAAAAAAAACAACCTAGCCAATCTGACATCAAAAGGGGTGATAAAACCTGGCAGAAACTTACTTTACTGCAAAAAAATTCAAGGAGGGCACAGAGGTGAGTGACCTAGCTACTGTCCTTGAGACTTTTACCAGAAGTCCCCACGCCCTATACAGTCATTAGGTCAGGAAGAAAGAGAAGCTGCTGAAATAGTCCTTCCACTTCACACAAGTCCTTTGGACTTTCCCCAGACAGCACCAACCTGGCAAACATTACACCATGAGGGATTGAAAGAGATCACAAGAGAGATGCCAGTTTTTCTATGGAGCTTGCCAGCAAAAGTAGCCAATGCTCATTCCAACAAACAAGCCAAAAGCAAGGAGACTGAGAAGAAAAGGATGTCCTGGCAGCTAATTAGTGAAAGCATAACAGTCAGGACTTCCAAGCACCAACAAGAACTAAGCAGGATATACAACTTTATGCAGGATTATTTTCAGACAGAACAGAGAACGTGTCTGGGGAATTCTTCACGAGTCACTTTTTGCGACCAAAATACACAAGCACTAATTAGATCATGCCAAGACTTCATTTTCACACTTCCAAAGTTGCTCAATTAAAAGTGTTTTGGCTCTGCTCTCTGTTTCAAAACAATTTAGACAAAGATAAAAACAAAGAAATGCTTCAACCCCAGGAGGTGACACAGCTGAAGATGGATGAATCAATAGCATACTGGAAACCTAAAAGGCTCATAAGCAACACAGACAGACCTACTTTCATGAAGCAGATATTGCCTGATATGATAGAACACAGAAAACAAAAATAAACCAACAATGAGAAAGAAATAAAAATAGTGAGAAAGTAAGGAAACTGCTTTTTTCAGCAAAGTTGGTAGATCAGCTCTGCTTGCAGTATTTTTTTAGATCGTTACCAACACTTTTTAAAGAGCCTCCAGGTAGTTAAGGCTGGGGTAAAAACTGGAAAGTGCACGTAGAAGCTGGGACTTTCAAAAACCCACACCAGATGTCTTATCAGCGAGCACATGCTGAGGAATGATGTCATGCCCACAGCTACTGAAGCTGTGAGGAATTTGTGGGAAAAACTAATCAGGAGGAATTTTAATTTCTCTTTCAGTGTTTTGAGTGGCACTTTGTAAATAAGAAAGTTGATTCAAAGTATCAGTTGCAATTCTTCACAATGCTGCAGAAACAGAGACTGTCACAGCTACAGATTCCAGGGTATTGATTTGTATATTGAAGGATAATACCAAATAGCAAGCAAGAAAGACTTCCTGTGTTAGCAGTGTTAAGAAAACTGCTATTGATGCACATAAGTCACTGACCACCTTGCACTGCATGACAGTGCACCAAGACCAGACTCATTCCCAGTTCTTGTGATGTGCACAGCAGTTAGGACATAAACTTCAGAAATCTGAGGAGAAGGGATCCCCCATCACAAAGCCAGGCCAGGAGAAAGTCGGAGGTCAGGAGATCTCCTCAACCTGGCTGCACTTTGCCTCATCTGGAGGAAGACACAGGAACAGTGTCTGGGAGAAGTCAAAACTGTTCCAGCTCTCTGAAGGAGCAGCATGCTGACTCAAAACCTACCTATTAGACTGCAGATACCTTTATCTGAGATGGTTACAAATTACCAACAACAAATCTAATGCATCCCATCCCTGATGACAAATATCCTTCTTATCTCCAAGAACCACGTGGTTATAAATGAGGCCCCACATCCTAGCCCAAAGAACCTGTTGTAGAAAAATCCCTGTCACTCCTCCAGCTGCTGCAATTCTTCATTTACATAAATCACCTCTATTTTAGATTCCTTGTCCCTCTGATTTATGGTCTTAAGAAAAATAAACATGAGTTAAGGAAACAAGGGAAAAGAGTTAATGAGCCAACCTCAGTAGCTTTGACCACATGTAAATACTGCAGCCAATTGCTGTTTCTCTGACAGCCAATAACAAGAGCAAACATGCAAATAGATATGTAGCAGTTTTCCTATTCTTCAGAACTCAGGGATACAGTCCAAAACCACATCACCTCAGGACTTAAAGATCATCAGGTTTTTAGTGTCATAGCAGCTCTTCATTTCACCAGCTATCAAGCTAAATTAGGAATATAGTCTCCTTAAAAAAAACAGAGTATGACATTCACTGTACCAAGTTTAGGCCAGATGAAACATTTAGTATCAGTACAGTTGATTTAAATTTATTTCTAATTATGCAGATCAGAATGAAACCCAGACTACAGAAAATCTGGACAGTCTCTCAAGAAAGCATTTATAAAAAGTTAGGTGTGTTTAATGTGCATGACCTTCTAAAAACCAATCCCATCACAACAACAGGTATCCTGACTCTTATAAGGTGCAGGCTCCAAATACTCATGTGATATCACCAAACAAGTCTCCAAACTGGCAAAAAGCAAACAGTTCTAAGAAACACTAATTCCACAGGAACCAAGAACTAAGAAAAGTCCAAAATGATAGTGGTTATATAAGAGATTGGATTAAGAATAATCTACTGTGATGTGTGCATATTTACAGAAGACTTGGAAGAACAAAGTTTAAAACAATCACTTGAAGAAAAGTTAGTTGTTAAAGGAAACAATTTGCTGTACTAGATTATATTTATGTGACCAAGAAAAAAGTAGTGAGCAGGAGCAGACACCAGGTATTAAATGCTGGCTTGACTCCTCTTCTAAAGTAAGATCAGATGCCCCAAGAGCATTTCCCTCAATGCAAAATGAAGCTCTTTGAGCAGCAACACACACTGAAATTTAGCAGTATCTCACACAGCCTAAACTCACCCTCATCTGCTATTATTACACTGGGGATGTAACAACTGACCACATGTCATGAATGATTATTTAATGTTTAATTGTTCACCTAGGAGTAACATTTTTATCTTATTCTGTGCCTGTGCAGCCAAACCACAGCTGCAATGTGACTCTGTCTGCGCTGGTAGGACAGGATGCAGACAGTCAGTAAAAAGAAGTTTGTCTTCCCACCTAACCAAACAATTTGCCTTTTAATATCACTCTTACTCAGCACAGAAGGAGGAAGAATAAAAAGAATATTAGTCTGTTCAAAAACTCTGTACTGTACCTTTCTTGTGATTTTATTATTCAGGATCCTGGTTTTGGCTTTACCATCAGAGACAGAGGCAGGAAAGGCCCTTCTCAGGAAGGCAAGGTTGCTTGCGACATCCAAAAGGCTGGTGTTTCACATGCAGGGGGAGCAAGGGCTGAATGCAGCACTGGGTCATGGCAATCTCACAGAATCCAGATCATTACAGTAATTACATCATTATACACCATAAAGAGCATGCCAGTGCTTGCTATTAAAACTGACTGTGTTAAGATGTCAGTTGATTCACTTCAAGTGATATTTGATTAACAAAATGTGATAACGACATGTGAGAAAGCAAATGCAATGCCACATGTGTCTCTGTGAGCACCACTTCCTATTCTCTCAGCTTTTCTGCTACCCATCTACTGCATTGCTACTCCATAACTAGTCAGTTTGCAGCTCAGCAAAGCCTGGGAAGAGCCATGCCAGCTCATAGAGAAGGCCCAGCAGTGTGGAACAACATGTGGCTATCCAAAGAATGGCACAATTAGAAAGTTAGCATGTAATGAAGCTTTTCCAGATTCCACCAATTTGTGGTTTGGGGATTTGCCAAGATGGGGAGGGATATGCACACACTTGTGTGTGACCATCAACTTACAGCCCTCAGTGTAAAGCCTACAGCAAAACAAATTAAAAAACCAAAACAACTGCCCTTCCTCCCTTACAGCATCCATCAACCTTTCAGATTTGCTAGAGCTCTGCTTTTCTGGACATCTTCCTAGCTGGCTTCTTAGGCTTCCCACTTTACTCCTGAATATCATGAATTACACTTGAATGTTTTTAGTGTGCCAGAACACTTACTATTTCAATAATGACTTCTCCAGAACTTTTTTTTATTATTATGAATGTAATGTTTCCAAACAACATTCTTGATTGTTAGACTCAAACAGTGTTGCTGTGATAACCCTCTAAGAACCTCATCTCCTCCTGAGTTACTGTTATCCTTACATTAGCTGCAAGATTTTGAGAAGAAACTGAGTCTCAGAAGAATTTGGTTGAAATGAATTATTATTCAGCAGGCCAAATCCAAAGCTAGCATCCCCTCTGGACAACTAATGCTTCATAGGTTTTCACCAACAGTGGGAGGCAGTGACTTGCCAGGATACGTAGCTCTGTTCAAACTATATGTGGTGATATTTGTGATGACTGCTTAAATCAAATTGTTCCTTTCTCACATTTGTTTGTAATTATGCCAATAGCAGTCACAGCTGGGAAAAGTGAATTGTACTTTATGTCTTCTGTACAGAAAGTGTTTAAATATTTATCTGTGATGTATGGCTCAGAAGAGGCAGCTTGAAGATCTCCGGCTGCACTGTATTGCATGTGACAGCTCCGTGTTGAACAGAACATGTGCTTTCATGAGCTATGAAGCACTACTATTTCTATCACAATTGAACATTTTGTGACTGAAATGTTGGACCCATTATCCTATTATCCAGCAACACACACTGTACATAATGAACAGCTCTATATCCTTGGCCTTAGAGACCTTCTGTCAAGATCAAAAGAACCAGAAATTGTGCAAAGACGTACTGTAAGCTGATAAGGAAATTATTCATAAAACAACAACAAGAGAGGCACTGATTTGCACTAATTTCTGAGAAACTGCAGGTTAATCAGGAATTATTTTATCTACATATGCAGTATATTTATGCAAAACTGGAGACCTCACTGGCATATTGTAGCAAGCCATAGGGAGTTAGACCCAAAAATTCTTTTTTGTAAGTTTTGGGCAGCACCAAGTCCTTGTCTGGGTACTATTTTCAGACTAAGACTAAAATTTCAGCTGTAGCGTGCAATACATGAGACGGTTGTCATGAAAAACATTCCACGTTATAAACTACTACTCTAAAAGCACTAGGGATTGGGCCAGGAATCCAGGCCCCAAGTGATATCAAATGACTTATTATGCTATTTCCTTCCACAAAAGAAATTACATCTTGCAAGAAAAACCAAAACAGATACCTGAAATTAAACAAATTCTGTCTGGCAATTAAGCAGGCGGCAAAAGAGCAAAAAGAGGCTGTAAGGAAAAACAGGTTAGGTTTATCCTCTATACTGACACACTGCTTCCCTCCTTGATGAGCCTACAAAATATTGCTGTAATCATAATATCAACATTTCCTTTGACTTCAGTAATTATACCACTGTATAACTGAAGCTTCTGAAATTGATGTAAGCATAACTCCATAAAATATACTAAGAACCCAGGTGTGGAAGTTAAAGCAGTGAAAATTAATCAAGAAATAAAACACCATTTTTCTTCTTTATCAGAGTAATTAACAAGGACTGAGGTAAATCCTGTCACTGGCTATCTTTTATTGCGATGTTCTTCCAGAAGATAAAGGCACAGACTCAGGGAAACCCTACAGCTTGAAGTCGGGCGACAGTCTTGCAAACTGCAACCATACTCTGACTTCATTCGCTAAGAGTAGGTTAAGTACCTGGAAAAACAGCCTAAGTCAAATACCTTACTTTGCAAAAGCTAAATATTTGAAAGTTACCATAGCACCTCAATATTCCCAAGATGTAACACAAGAGGACAGGAGAGGAACTTCTGAAACACAGCCTCCAAATGCGGTCGCTGCAACGCAGACCGCTCAAGCCTGGCAGGAAGCTGATGGTCACCTCCTTCAGGAGAGCAAGATAACAAATTTCAGGGACAAAAAGTCTCTCCTTCAAGTCTGTGGTGCCACACTGAAATTGTTGGCTCTTGATCAGAACTAATAGTAAGCAGAGAATTATGACCTGACAAACCGACCATCGCTGAACAGTGCGCAGCTCTCCCAGTGGACGCGTGAACAAACAGAGCTTTAAGACCAGACAGAAAAAGCACAGGGAGGACCACGGTAGCTCATCCAAACAATTGATGCACATGCTGGGAAGGACATGATGTTGAGAAATTCAAGCCTGATAAATTTCCCACCACTGAGCCAAGAAGTAGAAGGCTGGAGAGAGAAAATATTGCTGTCTCTCTCAAGAAGGTATTACATAAAGTATAATCACACATCCAGAGTATTTCACCATCTCCTTACATTTCACTGTGGCATTTATACCTGTGTGTAGGGTATCACCATTACAGCTCAGTGGGACACAGTATGTCCCTGAAGAAACTGCTCTCCAGCTGGTGTCTCCTCCTGTGGCAGCAGCTCTCTGGCCACAGAGAGCAGCACAGACTTTCCCAGGCATTTTCCCGGGGAAGGCTGTGAGAAGATCAGAGAAAAGAATAAGAAACAATTCTTATCTCCACTTGCACCTGCTGTTGTGCACATGTAAAATGTGTCATGGAGATTTGTTTGCCAAAGGGTGATTTCTTAATTGGACACTGGATGGTGTTTAGATTGACCATTAAGTCAAAGCTGTATCAGACTGGCGGTAAGGGTTACTGAGTTTCTTAATCAGGATAGTATAATAGAGTATAAGATAATCTAATAAAGCTATCAATCAACCTTCTACAATCATGGAGTCAATGCCAATTATTACCCAGCTGGGAGCCTCTGGCGACGTCTTCCCTCACAGGCACTTCACCTGCAATGACCAACTCACCAGGGACAGGGCACCTCCTAATTTTCTCAGCAATTCAAGCAAACACACAGGTTTTTCTATCCAAAATCCATAGTTTGTTACCCGTCACAGATTTTCCCTTTTCCTCCCATTTACACATATAAATTGCCGAGGTGCCAGCTAAGTCCTGCCTTTACTGGAAGACAGCAATACACCGTGACTGCAGGAGAAGGTCCATGGAACCACCTGCACTAGCAACGAGAAGATCTTCCCTCAGAGCATCCAGAGGCCATCCAGGGTGCTGGAAACCCAGAAGGCACAGACTGAACATATTGCTGAAACAACAGCCTTATCTTGTGCAAGAAACTGGTACAACAGCAAAAAACCCAGCTCAGTTCTCAGCGGAGCACTGATGAGACTGTGTTGTGATGATAATGTGTTGGGAATACAGAACCATAAAAATAATCAGCACACACATCTCAATCCCAACAAACCAATATGTACAGATCCTGTAAAGCCTCCTCTGAGAGCATCAGTTATACCATGTATCTGATTTACATTTTTCAGAGAAATAACTGAGGCTCTTCAGCTTGTTCCAAAGGCCCAGCGGGAAGGAGAAAACCCTCAATACACCTAAGTGGCAGCTTTTCAGCAGCATGAGACTAAACAAATGGAAAAACCTAAAATAGGTTGTGACAGTTTATCATTAATCAGTATGAATTACTTGGCAGAAGGCAGTATCTTTCAGTGTAACTTAGTGGCACCTTTCCCAAAGAACTAACACAAACATGAGTACATAGCAAGACATTTGGGGAGCAAGGGAAAAGGAATGTCATCGCTGATTGAGTTGTTGATGGCAAGAAACAAAAAATGAGACTACACAGGGCAGCACCTGTGTGGCTGAAAAACATGACTGGCATGTTCCAGCTACTTCATTTGGCAAGGGTAAATTCACCACAGAAGAATCATAATCATATTACAAAACACTCAAGTCTTTTGAATAGCTTCCTTGCAGTCAGATACCACTTCTCTAACAGTTCTATTTATTCATGCATTTTGCCAGAACAGGGATAACATTCTGAATCCTTCCTCTTGTATTCATAAAAGATCATTACTGTTGAACATATGAAGGTATGAGAATAGAAGAGAGAGGGAGAGGCATTATCTTTGTTTAGAAACAGATATAAATGGAAAACTGCAGACAAAGCTTCTAGCTTAGGCAATCTCTATCAAACCTACGAAGAAGCCCTTGTGCTGGCAGGTCCTGGCAAAGGATCCAAGCATCCAAACTATTCCATTTTTCCATCTATATGAAATGGTTTAATACAAAATATTACTTGCCTATATGGATTTGGTGACCAAAACACATAGTTATCAACATAGTTTTAGTGAACTCTGACTTGAAGTCTTCAATAGCTATCAAAGAAATTTTGCTTTGATCCTCAAAACTGGTTCTCAGAGATTACTGAGAAAGCAGCAGACCTCTTTCTTTTATTTGTATATGGATATACCTGTAATACCTTAGATCCCACTTATGATTGCCTTTTGTATTAGGTTTAGCTTTGTACTTACATGTGTCAATAAATACTCAGGACATTCACTCATTTTATGCATACTTAAAAGGAAGAGACAAGTTCTAATATGTCTCAAACCATCATTTCAATTGTTAGTAGATTTAACAGAATAGATAGAAGGTTCAGCAAATGACCAGACTTGGCAAGAAGTCTTGCATTTGCAAGTCTAAAATCACATAGCTTCAAACAAAGACAGACAAAGAAGGTAGCTAAACTGAGTAAAAGCACCAGGCCAAAGTATTTCAGACCAGTCCCCATTCTGCTGGAAACATCCTTACTATTACTTTTGTCCAAAAGATCTATGACAGTCTTTAAACTCTTAAGAAGAGTTCACAAACCATGTTTGGAAAACAATTTGTGGTGGTTCTGTCATGCTTACATGTAAAAGCCCATGTTAAAATTGCTAATTTTAATTGCTAATTAAAATTGCTAAAATCTCCAGCAACTAGAGAAAAGGAGGAAAATCTGCCCTTGTATAGTAGTGTTAAAAGATAAACTTGCAAACAAGATAAAATTATCCAGATATTTGAAAGGACAAAGTTGATTAGGGAAAGAAGTTTTATCAGTGGGGAAAAAAAAAAACACCCAGACAGTGATCTTACTGAAATCCTCAGACATGAAAATGAAAGCAATTGTCCCACATTTGTATTGCTCCAGTCATTTCACACATGCTTCATTCATGACAAGAAGGGTATTACCACAAAATCTGGAGCTGTGACAAGATAAGCTTTTCACGGACTGAAGACCCAAAAATTAGAGAGAGTTAATCATAACTACAGCTTTGTGAACAACACTTGTCAAATACATGAGCAATTGCAAACACCTACACAGCGCTATCCAAAACACCGCAGCATGAAGACAGCCAAATAGCAGATACCAAAAGTCACCTCTGACAACTGTGCTTGGAACCAGCCTCATCAGGCTTTCCCATACAGTGATAATGAAGGCCATTCCATGCAAAGAATGAGGTGTCAACGCCTCAGGTATCACTTCTTCCAAACATTGTAATGGATAAAGTCTTTTAATCAACAGTAGCATAAACTCAATTTAGCTAATGTGATTTGTAGGAAATTCTCTGTTCTCTGTCTCAAGCCCTACAAGTTTAGTCATGAAAATTGTAATAAACTCTTTCTCTAAAATCACAGCAAAAATATACTGAACTGACCTTCCACTGATCTCTGGGAAGCAGTTTCACCACCACGATGTCACCATTCAGGGCTCTGTTGCGAGCAACTACTCCGTCAATAAAGATATCGCGACACCCATCCTAGACAAAGAGGAAGAAAAGTAAGTGCCAGACCAAAACATATTAAATCATGGTTGTTATGAGGTTTAAAACACTGCCATCAAGAAAGACACACACCCTGGTGAGGCAAACATCCTGCAGTTGTGCACAGGAACAAAACGGATTCACCGTATGCCCTTTAACATACAGGATCTTTCAGCAAATGAGCACCTTTGTATGGATGTGCCAGTACAGTAGTTCCACACTATTTACACAAGACAGAGCCAAGCCCTCATGATGTGTTGTCTCAGTTCCTCTACAGTTACTCTTGGGAACAGGTAGTTTTCTGCTGTCACAGCTCTTGACACATTAATTTCCCACCTCAAACATTCAAAGCCAGTGTTCAGAACAGATAAGTGTTCAGAACTGTTTACAAGGCAGTCTCTGCAAAGTGCTCCATGCAGAGCTCCTGCTGCTCTCCTGGTGAGCTGGGAAAGCAGGGACATGCAGCCCCTGGATCAGCAGGGCACTCTGTGAAGGTGGTCTGGACTGTGGTTAGGGATGCCATCTCTTCTTTTTCAAATGAGTTAACACCATATATTTTGCATTTGGCACAATTAATGTTAGAAGGTATCCCAAATAATGACAACCACCAATGCCAACTCCAAGCCAGGAGATCTTTTACTGTAACAGACATGTCAGGACACCTTCCCTGAATATTCTGGGTTAGCGTCCTTGCACAAGAGCCTCTACTAATTGCACACACCATGATTATCCACCCCAGACATGTTTGGTATTCGGTTACTCTGGATTTCGTTTGGGAGATTTTCTTCATGGAGTGAACAAAGTTTCCTGAAGATGCCAACACAAAGATTTTAGTTTTTAAAGGATTGCCAGTTTTATCTTTTTTTTTCTTTTGATAATTATTGACCATGCTCTTGCTGCTTTCATTTCTGCTTTCCCATAATTCAGTATACAAAAAATTCCATGTGTCTGTTTACAGTACAATGAACATGTCAAACAATGTGAGCATTTAGTATCAATATGACCAGTCTAAATAATTTTTCTGAAGAGAGTTATCTTTGCATAATTTTGAGGTACAAAAAAGGAGGTTGAGTTTCTTCAGATTAGTACCTCATTGTCTTCCAAAGAAAAAAACAGCCTCGCAAGACTTAAAGCCTTAATCGCAACTTCAGCTGTTTCTCAGACACTCCTGAGTCTCATATGCGTGAATAAATCCAATCAGAACTACCAGCATGCTCAGTGTCCAAGAAAAACTTCTTTTATAACCTGAAAACATGAAGCCCAAATATCACATAAGTATCTTACTCTGCTTAGATACCAAAACAATAAAAGGAAGAACCCTGCCATGATGTGAAACTAAGGCCGTCCTCCAAGAGACCAAATTACTCTTAGAAAGAAAAGCAGCAGCAGCAGCAGCTCAACAGCTGTGTGAAAGCTGCCTCCCATGACAAGATGCAGAAAAATTGCAAAGCCTCTTGGACCAACATAATTCAAATTGGAAACCGTTCTCTTCAAAAAGCCAGATTTTTTACACATGGTCTTATTCCTTATTTCTCCCCACCCTTTCCATTCAGCTCCAACTCTTTGCCTAAATCCATCATATACATAAAAATGAAATGTTCAAAGTCACTTTCTAAGGCAAATTCCTGGTCTGGGTTAGGGGTTTTTTTTGGTCTGTACCTGTAGCTGCTCTGTGCTGCAGGACACAGGCTGGCACTCAAAATAATTTGCTCTATACTTTTTTTTCCTTTTCTCCTGTGTCCATGAAAATACAAGACATTTTCTTCCACTCCCTGTAAAGGTGCCTGATCTACCACGCCATCTGGTTAAAGCTTCATCTCCACAAGAGTCTTGTCTTTAATTGCATCCACACACTCTTTCCAAACAACACATGTGTGTGTGTATATATATATATATTTTTATATATATACATACACACAAATCTACATATGTATACGCACACCTATTTTACAGCAGTTAATTTCAACATCTGCAACAAAGCTGTAATCAGAAAATTGCCATCAGTTTTGGTTTTCCCTCCAAAAAGAAACATCTCTATATCTTGAGCTCCAGGCTCACAACTGTTGGGTGAACTTACGCACTTCCAAGAAAATTTGTGCATCCCACTTTTTCCTCTGCACAGCTGACACTTCAGGTTACTAATGCAATTAAAATGGCACTGAATGACAACAGAACACAATCACTTGCAAAGTTTCAGCTGCCCCTGGAGTGCATCTACTCTAACAGTCACAATGGCCTCAAGACTCCCACAGCCCCCTCCAGGGAGCACAGGGATTTCTTTGCAAATATCTCCAGCAGTGCTCCCTATCCTCCTCTGACAAGAGATCTGCAGTACTTCCATCTGCTCTGGAAGTGTCTCCCACAAACACAGCACAGCTCCAGTCACTGTCACTCAGGCTCAGCAGCACCATCCTTCACACTGACACCTCAAACCACACCACCCTGCACAGGGAACACAGGAGATGCGAGGCAGAGATTTAAATTCTTGGGGGGTGTTCTCTGCACAGCTTCAAGAAAAACGCCCTGGGCCTTCCCCTCAACTCTTCATGCAACAATGAGATGAGCAGACAGAGCACATGGGCAGCAAGAAACACACAGGGACTTCTGGTGTCAGAAGGTGAACAGCTGTTGCATTGAACTCCATGAAGCCATGGCCAAGTCATAGCTGAAGTGAAAGGGGTATAGTGCCCTTGTCAACAGCAGAAAAGAAAGGATGATTTTTCACAGCTGCAGCTCTTGCAGCATCTGGCAATGATGGGAAGTGCTGCAGAACACCAAGGCTGCAACCCCTCCATTATGCCAAGTAAGCTTCCCAAAGCATCTGTCTTAAAGGACTATGCCTACACAAACCAGTCATCTTCATCCAGGTGTTGATTCTGCTGGTTCTGGTATTCATCTCCATAGAGGGCAGAAAAGTAGAAGGATAGTTGAGATAACCACCTCTGCTAGCCCTCCTTAATGTATGCATTCCTGCACACAGAACAGGCACAGGCAACAGCTGGACACCAGAGGGGCGATTAGGGGTAAAGCCTCACATCCAAATAACTCACAAGAGTAGCTGAACTTCTCTTTTAACCTTGCATTTTGTAAATTCAGAGAATGTATTTAATAGCTTACACTTACCACACCTACAAGGACACCTGGCAGAGGAAGGATCAAAGTTCCTTTGACTTACACACTTCCCTCCTGATGTACCTGAGTGTTAATACACTACCATTAACTTCTTCCTCTAGTTAATGCTAGGGTATTCTCTGCAGCCCCAACCTTTTCCCATCCCTGTAATGCCAACCTTCTCTAACAAAGCTCCAAAACATTGCCCCAAATCAACAACATAAACTGAAAAACACCATCAATTACAAGGCTTTCCCAAGCCCCAAAACAATAGCGCTGTCAGTAGCAGGGAGAACAACATAATCAGTGTTTCACTGTCTCAGGGCAGGCTCTGCCTTCTCATCCCCACACCAGCAAAACATTTCAATATAAAACTCTCTCATTAACAGCAACACTTTGACCAAGTCAGTTCCAGATAAAAAGCTTTGGCTGTGCCAGCTGTGAGGTCACCTTCCCGACTGGATGGCCCTGAAATTGTAAGAGTCCTTCTTTTCTGTCAAAATAAGGAAAGACGAGAGAAGAGGTGCGAGGCAGTCCCATGTGGCAGAAGCACACCCCAAGCCAACCAAGATACAGCCCGTGCCAGAGCGGGCACATGAAAAGGAATCACGCATATTATTTCTGGAATGACTTTTCAAATTAGCTCATGCAGCAGATCGAAAATGGAGAGCATATTTGTTTAGGGAAGATTAACTTAAATCAGTGGAAAATCTATAAAATCTCTGCAGCCATAAACCAAGGGTTTCTGATTACGCTATCTGGTGGTCCTCAAACCTGACTTCAGCTGGTCTCTGTGGGACCCTGCAGTACCCCCAACTTCAGCTCAAGCAAAGCGTTTCTTTGAGGTATGAGAAAGCGGGATTTGGTTGGGAATATTTGATATAAAAGAAAATCCAGATTGTGTTCATTTATTCCAACTCATTCACCTCTGAGTGACCTTCTGTGCACAGCACAACTCCTATCTTAATGCACCTTTACTTATGAACTTTAAAGCATTATAAAATTACACTTACTGGAGATGGAATGAAGGCTTCATGGTACTTCTTAGGATTTATTCTCAAGGGTCCCTTAAAAAAAAAGGAAAGAAGGAGAAAGATTATGCCTGAATCTTATTAATTTTATTTAACACCAGTTAAATTAGAGAGCTGTGGGTAATATATCTACAGTGAAACATGAGAGATACATCTAAATTTCCATTATACATTTCAAGTCTTGACAACTTAGCATCCAAGCAATTTCAAGCCAAAAGGCGGTTTCATGATAGGCTTAAGCTGATCTATTGCAGTCTGTCATCAAAGAGATGTTGAATCATTAGTTGTTGCTGCTACTGGGTGAACTGAGGATCCAAGCTCTCCTGTTCCTTTCACACATTTTCTGCTGAGCATCCACCAGCTTCGTTAACAATTGGATAATAGAAACAATTTGGCTTGCTCTGTTTTGGAAAAGGAGAATGCTGGGTTTGCTTATTTTGGAGGATGCAAGGAAAGAGGAAAAGAAAAGCTGAGCTTGCATGGCAGCAGGTATCATTCTTATGGGGCTCTGGCTGCTTTAGGCTGTTCCTGCAAACAGACAGCAGCAGTAACTGTGATAATAAAGCACATTTCCAAAAAAGAATTTAAAGGATTTTCCAAAAATAAACATTTAAAGTCTACAGGATTAAATTCTGTTTAAACATACTTAAAGGCAAACTATCTTAAATACATTTGAAAATTCCATGGTCTATCTATTTCTGCTTTGTTATCTGCCAACTTAAAGGCCAAGTCACCTGCAACAAATTCGTATCAACCCTCCAAAGTAAACCAACCAGTTTTGCTGCCTGCACTCATGTCCATCCAAGAGAAAGGCAGAGCCAACCAAAGCCTTACAGGCTACACATTTGCATCCCAAAAGTATCCTGGAAATTGGGATTCAGGTGACTACAGTTCAAACTGACAGCATTTGAATCTTATGGGAATACAACTTAGGTATCTACCTTCCAATAGGCTTCTGCTCTGGGAAGAAACTTTAGAAATTTCTCCACTTGTGTATTTGAAGTAATGTTAGCCAATTTATTATATGAACAGATTCCATCTGTTTGCACTTCTGTGTTAAGCAATCATAAGAGCATCTCACAGGAATTGCTTCTTTAAAACTTTACTGCGGCAAATAATTTTTTATGTATTCTGGGAAACACTCAGACAATAAGAAAATCAAGCTGATTACATGTGAAACTTTAGCTGCCTTGAAGAATTCACAGATTTATGAAGATTTTCCTTTGCACTTATTTGCTAAAGTTTACCAGCAAATACAGAATAACAGATTACCAGTAGCATGTATTCCATACTCTTTAGATACTACTTGAGTACTTTGCTGCACTATCTAATTTTATGTCTCACATAACTTGTACTAACAAGGACATTTGCCCCTATTGCAGGCATAACCCAGGACAACAGCATGGAAACAAAGATGACCCACTGAGAGAAACCCTGGGGTATTTTATGCTTAAGCAAAGTGAGAGCTGACTTGCTGTCATCAGTTTCTATTAGCAGTGGTACCCACTGATGGAAAACTCTCAATGGTTGTCCTCCACTTACTTCCCAGAATCAGTCATCAGGTAGCTGCTACAGAGAGAAAGGAAAAAAATGGAAAGGGATTGTTGCTCTGTTTGACAATGAGTCAATTCCCACATATGGATCTACCTACCAGCACTAAGCAGATGAGGGGATACCCTGTTTTCCTCTGCACAGTCCCCTTGAATAGTTTGGGACAGCTGTCAATCAGTCAGGTGTAAATGCCAATCATGCACATGAAAAATCAGGGTTTGTGTCCATGGCCCAGAAGGCACCAGAGCAGCAATGTGACCATGGATGCCCATCTCCAGCAAAAGCACAGAGGAGCACGGTGTTATTACATTTATTGTGCAGCCTGTTTTTCTGCATTTTATATGCACTACCTAATTATGATCAGCATTAGAATTCTTACATCAAGTAACATTAAAAAACTTCAGCTCTTCCTTTAAGCAAGAAACTCACAAAATTTATCTTAGAAAGCAGATGGGGCCTATTATCTGTGCCCATGAAAATCCTATTTACAATGTTGTACATTTCACGCTGTGATATCATATCTGGAACCAGTCACTCTCCCCATCTGCAATGAACAACTGTTCTCATATGTGTATTAGGGGGTGAGGATCTGGCTGCAGAGTCTCATGATGTCACACTAATGTTGTATTATTTTACAATAGCTTGCAAATAATAGCTGCTATATTTATCAGTGTTTTTCTGTCATTAGGGCTTTTGTTATGAAAGGGAAGAACAAGGTCTGCAGGAAGGTTTCTAAAACATTTTCTGATGATTCAAGGCAGCTTCACAGGCTCTTGCCAATAAAGTTTCTAACCTTACTGCACTTTCCCAGTGAGACACAAAAGGGTCACGATTTCTCAAGCTGCTTTGCTAAGTGCAGGGCAGGCAGTACTCAGACTAAACTTCAAGCATCCCAAACCAAGCAGTTTATAACAACTATTGTAACATATGCCTAGATTAGTTTGTATGTACAAAACACCAAAATGAGGGCAGGGTTCACAAGTATCTGATTGCTACCAAGGCTTCCTTCAAAAAAACAATCCATGGAAATCAGGGAAACCCCAGCTTTCACATCCACAAAAGAACAGCTTTCCAAAGAAAAACACCCTTTTAACAGCAAAGCAGGCTCTGCATCTCTGTTCGCTCCGCCTGACCCCAGCAGCCCTGCAGGGAGGGTCTGGGAGACACTGGAGGCGTGGAGCAGACATGAGTTTCTGGCTGATGCTTCAGAGGATGATTGGAGTCCTTTGGGTCAATGCTCTTTAATACACAGCCTGATTTCATCTGTTGTGTATAACCATCGTCGTGCGCTCACGGAAGGACGCAGGAGTTATTCAATCTTGTTTGCCTTCAGGCTATCCGGTGTGATTCCAACCAACCTGATACGCCTGGGGTTTACTCCCTGCAGTTTTAAGGGCAGGGAAGTGGGGATTCTGTGCATTCATAAGCCCCTGAGCTCAGATCCCTTTTCTTGCGGAAGGACACTTCCGGACACGTCGCGTGACTAAGTGAATCCAGGAATCTGCAGGTCACACTTCTCCTGCTACTTATCAAAACATGACATGTCAGACACAGCAGCAGAAGCCATTAAGATCAATGTTACTGACAGACGTCAGCACCCATAAAGACGACCTTTCACTCTTCCTGATCTAGGGCTGCCTAATCATGGCACTTGTGTGTCATCTGAGCAACCTCCAGGTCTGCCAGGAGTTTCTGTGGGTTGGGCTTTCAGGAACACTTCGTTGCACAGCTGCACTGCCAAGGTCCAAGAATCTCAGTGTTATGGTAGGCTCTTTTCTCCCTAACAGAGCTCTCAAATTCTCATCCAAATATAAGCAGATCCAGTGTTTCCAGGATGCTCCAGGAGACAGCCCATGTTCAGAGAGTCATGCTGCTGCCTGGGAGTACTCCAGTTTCCTCAGGACCATCAAATTCAGACCAATAGGTTTGTCCTCCCCTTCCATATGCTCATGAGGAGCCTTTTTGCAGGTTACCATGCCAGAACAATGCCCTGCTTTTGGGGATTAACACAACAGGGATGAGTTCATTCTGTCTCTTGCCATTGTAGCAAAAAACCACTGAATATTCATCCATTCATTAAAGTTGCTCTCAGGATCTCACCTATCCTGGTTGAGGCTGCAGTGATGAATGGTCTTGATGAAATCATAAGGATGAATGAACTGAAGATGAGAAATACTGAGCTGGGATGTCCATGATCTAACACTCAGCTCTGAATTATTAAATCCAGCTTCTACAGTTTCAATTGTTTCCCTGAGATGTGGAACTGGATGAAAGGAAAACAGACAGAGCCTAAGAAAGCACGTATGACTCTTCCAGTTACGCAGCACATGACCTGGAGTAAACACTACACATTTACAAGAATTAGGGATTCTTTTGCCAGGGATCATGCAATCACAGGTCCCTGGGGACTCAGCATTTCAATGGGATTCTCAGGTAGTAGTCATAGCCTGATGTGCCTCATCTGCAGCTGCACTTGACCTCATAGGCAGTCTACACACACTGCACTTAACACTATCAGGCTGTGTTACCAAAAATGGTGCCAAAAACACTCCTGAAGTTAAGGCAGAAGCTTTAGTTGATGCCATATGCCAGTACAGCCATGAGAGAAGTCACAGCTTAAGGCTCCCATTTCCTCCCTCACCATTTGCTTCCCATTGCAGATGTCTGTGATGGTCTTTAAAAATGCACTGGCCGAAGGTCCAAGTAGCCCAATGGACCATGCTGATCATCAGCAGGGATACGATTTCTCTCAAAGCTAAGAGTGCATGAAATTGGTCTTCAGGATGGAATCAGGCAGTCTTTTATGTAAAATCCTCATCACACCTCCAGAGATTATGCCATTATAATGATATACAAGAATTATTATAAAATTGTAACAAAAAATCAGACAAAAATTGAGGTGATGTCATTTGAGACTCCATTGTATTGATGAAAGCAAGTATCACAACCTCACCAGCACTACAACACTAATTAAATGGCAATGGTCCTGTGTGTGTTTGGGTAAACAAAGCCTCAGTGTGGATGTCATGCCTTCATTGACTTCCACCTGCCTTTTTTCTCCAGCCAGTCTGATCTCACTGGGATGCCAGGTGTGTCCTAAAGAACAATACACCATGTAGAGGACCACTATGAACATGGTGCAAGGATACTCTCTTCTTCTCCATCTCAGCCCTGCCAGCCTTCATGTAAATCTCCTCTATCCAGCAGACAGGACGGCAGGTCCACCCCCACATTCTTTAGAAAAGAATTGATGCCTACTGATGGCTGCAGTTTTGCTGCTCCAAAAAGAAGTCCAAACATTTTTGTGAGAAATTTCAGCAAGAGGTATCTTGCTAAGGGCATTTGTTTTTGCTTACACTGACACAGACAGAGGCTGCTAGCAACTGCTATTGTTTTGAGCATCATTTGTAAAAGGAAGTGTCTCCCCAGTAATGACCATCACGGCCAGCAAACTATTCAACCAGAAATCTGCAATTTATAACTAGTGCGGATCAGGAATTTTACAGAACATGCAATCAAACAAAAAAGTACTTCAGAGGAATGTAGAAGATTCCATTCCACTTGTAGAACATCCTCAGAAAGGGAAAATGTCTTCCTTTGGCATCTACAAGTGCTACATCAATTCCCTGTCATCAACTGCTGCTGATTTCCAACAACTGCCTGTGATTTCCACACTTATCACAAGAGCATGGACACTGTACATTTCAGGCACCTGAATTAGCTCTCCCCTTTTCAGTCCTGCTGAAACATCTTCCTTTGACACGTAGGCTTCAAATATACTCTTCTTCCTCCCTCGAGTGGGTTTATTTAGATTCTTTCTGTCACCTGATGTTGGGACAGTAGCATAGGATCCTCCTGCAAACAAAAATTTGTAAGTGTTACCTTGCCCACCAAACATTTCTGTGTATCTTAACAGAATCTGAACAGAAGTTTTATATTCAAAGTTGAACTTCTGAGCACATTTTGCCTAGAAATACTGGCACCCGACTTCAGAACACCGAAAAGCCTGGAATAATAACTTTTTACAAATAATCAACAATCTTTTACAGCTCATTTTAAAGTCAATAGCATTCATCCCAACCCATCTTTTAAAGCACAGGGCTTCAAGGCAGCTTATTCCTGAAGCGTGTGCACACACTGCTTTAATACCTCTGGGAGTTCCCAGTTGTCTGGGATTTATTCTGCTGTCTGAATTGTTCATTGTTTCTGTCTGCGATTCAGAGAGTTGCCTCTTCCTATCGAAGTTCTGGGGAGTTCTTGCAGATTCAGAGTTGTTTCTGGTTCTTGCAAACCCTCTTTTTTCTGCACCTGAAATCAAATACAGGTTTGAAATAACAAGGAAGGGAAGAGGAACCCCAGTGCCAGCTTGTGGTCCTGGTGAAGCTCACGGTCTCTAGTTCTTCAGTACAAGTTACAACCATGAGTCACAGCCTTTATCCAAGAGAAACAATGTCTTCATTAGTTCATTTGTAATCTGTTGGCTCTTTGGGTCTCATAATACACCACTAACTTATTTTAGCATAAATAAAACGCTGGAAATTACGATGCTAAAGTCGGATACAACCCTTCCAAAATCCTGGGAAATTCATTAGAGCATATAAAATGTGAAATTGTTAAACTGTTTCCAAAGTCTCCACCCCATTAAGCCCCCAAGTAGTGAGAAAATATAACCTCCTACAACTTAATTCAGCAGGTCAGGAATCAAGGAGGCAGAAAAAAATTAACAACCCACACTGGAGTTATTAACTTTGGAGCTACCAGAGGCAGCATGGTACACAAGGACACCAGAAAGAAGTGCCAAAGCTCCAAATGTCCAGCCTGCTCAGAATAGGCCACAATCATATGAAAATATTCTGCAGAGACTCACCCCTTACTTCCCTGCCATCACCTCAGCCCCTTCCCTACAGCCAGGAGAGCAAGCAGCAGCTTCCAAAGCGTATGCCAACGCTGTTCCACGGATCAGCACATTGGAATGCAACCCAGCGCCGCGCAGCTGCCCTCTTGGCCCTCCACCTGGATACTGAACATGTCATCACAGCTTTGCCTTCCAGCCCCTCCTGGCTACGCTCCCTGGGTCCAAGCTTGTACCTGCAAGTCAGAAAACGTGCAACGCCAACTTATTTGCTATGGTGCTATCCAAGTTACAAGGCAAATTTTTCACCTATGGTATCCTTCTCAAACAAAATAGAAGATTGCTTCATAGCAAGAAAAAAAAATGTTTTAAAGGCTGTACTTAAGCAGAGATCTTTAAAAAATATGGTGCAACAAGAGAAAACTGCTACTTTGCCCAATCACAGAGAAAAAGCTATTTTTATATATATAACAACAGACAAATCAGCAGGAGGGAGGGATCCTCCTAATTCAGGAGGGAAGACACCAAGACAGGCAGAGGGACAACTGAAGGTGCCAGCTCAGACAAGTCCAGGAAGAGATTACACACCACAGCAGTGTCTCCAAAGGGGAAGCTGAAACAAAGATGAGGCTTCTGTTTTCAGTCACAATAACACAACGTAGTTGGGCCTTTTTCTACACAGACAAGCTTTTCACACTCTGAGGGTGCTTCCAGGGCGGAGACTGAGGAGGCTGCAGCTGTAACATGGCAAATTTAGCACTGAGGCAAATTTAGGTTTCAGATGAGGCAACTGAGGCAATGCAACCTGTATGGCTCACATAATGAGATGGAACTAAAGTTAACTGATTTGCAACTGCCTAATGAACTGATTTACAAATGTCCTAAGGGTCAAGCTAAGTTTAAAAACAGACACCAAAAGTAAAAGTACAGACTAGAGAATTGGCAACACAATTTGCTCCTGGATATGTTTTCAGAGACATTTTGGTGAAGGAATCTGACTTAAGCTGCAACAGGCGGGATTTTAGGCTGCTCATGAAGAGAGGTCATGCAATCTGCTTCGTTGGAGGCTCTTAAAAATAGGTGAGACAGACGTCTGCCAGAGTTGGTCTAAGAAGAGTAGTTTTTTCCTTGAGGTAGTGAAATGGATTACATGAGCTCGTAAGGTCCTCTAAAGCCCTCGTTTCTATGACAGCAAGTCACAGAAAATACTACTATGAATTAAAGAGCCCAGGATAAAAAGGAGGCTAAATCTTAACATATAATTAAGAAGGAGCTAAAAAAAAAAATAAGAGAGCATAAAACTAAAATGCAAAGGAGGAATGCAAAAAAGATATCTCATGAATTGGACAGCAAGCTAAGAGCCAGAATTAGGCAGGGCAGAGAAGAGTTGTCCAGCACTTGGCTTGTCCAATGGTTCAAAAAAGTTGGGGCCCCTACAGCCAAAAATAATGTACAGCAACAGCAAAGGGTGGAGAAGCATCTTTGTGTGATAAAAGGTAGACATGCAGAGGCATCTGCACATTTTCAGCACTTTAACCTTGGGCTTGCTCTGCAGTAGGATTTTTCATTTGCTCAAACTCAAAAACAAAACTCAAAGACAAAATTCACTCAAAACAAGCTCCGTTTCAACATAGCTGGCCTGCACGGCAGTTTACACACTAAACTGTGTGCGTAGCCACTTCAGATAGTATTTGACCCCCTTGGCCATGACATTTCTGGCTAAACAAAGCCACCCCTGTTACAAAGCCACAGGCAACTGTCACAATTAGCATTCAACTGGAACACATCAAATTCTGCATGACTCTAATCTCTTGTATTTCTTCTTTTAAAAGAAAGAGACCTACCTACAGGTCACCATCTGTTTCAACTAGAGTCAGTATTTGTTTCTGCCATGCACCTGTCCTCTAAAACTAGAAGTTAAAAATACCTCTCAAGATGGGCTTTCCTGCTGCCCCCACTGCCCAGCATTAATATTCTGATGCATAAACAGACATCATTCCACAAAGCAAACTGTAACTTGACTACTCTATAGCATAGGATATATTGAGACTATTCTTTCTGAAAAATATATCACAAACATGGTTAAACCTATTCCAGCACCACGTGTCAGTCTTATTTTTTCCTTGGTGTCACAGTTGAGTGATTTGTAAGATAGAACAAAATCTCTCATGGCAGGATGTCACACAAAGTAGTAACACATTCTAGGCATTAAAATAATCAAATACTAAATAAATTAATAACAAATGAATACAAGAAAAAATTTAAGATAACTTCAGTGGAAGGAAGACTGAAGTGCAGAGCTGAGGTTGGCTGATCCATCGTAACAGGAGACTTGAAGCAACCACAGAGCACCAAACACATCTGCTGTGCAGAACCACTCAGAGCAATTCTCTGAACTCTCACTCTCTGAGACACAGAGCAGTTCTAGTGCACAACATGTAAATATTCACAACATACAGCAAATGCAACACATTTGGGTGTTTATCTGGCTGCAGAGATGATGTAGAGATGCTCCCTGTGGATGTAGCCAACACTTGCCTGGGATTTCTAGACATTCTGCCATTTTCAATGAGATATGACAAAGGACTAATAATTTGAGGAAAGGTGGTTGACTGTTCCATACTTGAAGTGCTCTGGAGGGAGATTTGGGTTGAAAAAATCCCAACACCTACACCTGCACCAGCCAGGGAGGCTCCCTACAAGGGCGACAGAGGGACACCTAAATAGGAACAGCAGTGCCACCCACGGAGCAGGGAAACCCTTCAAACCAGCCAAAGGGAAGCACCTGTGGGAAGCAGAAAGAACTCCCACCTCCACAGCAAGAGAGGCGTGAAAGAAATGTGGGTGCATTCATGGCCTTTCAGGACAGCTCACAATCAGTCACTCACTTTTATTCTCATCATGGACACCAGGAAAAGAAGCTGAAAGGATGCAGGGGCTGGTTGAGCTCTGCTGGAAGGACAGCACTGGAGCTCCATCTGAAATCCAAACCACCTCACTTCATCTCCATCACAACAATGACATCACACAATGGCACATTTTGGTCTTTAAACCTAAGTACCTATTAATCTTTTCTTATTTGGGGGAAAAAAAAGCATGCAGGCAGCTTCCCAGAATAATTGATCTGGCTTACAGTAAGACAGGAGGCTAGATGTTTTAAATCAGCTTATTTGGACATAACTTATACAAAATCACTCTAGAGTTTAGCTTTTGAAAAGTACTGCATTTAATTAAATTTACATCTATTAGTCAGTTGATCAACTAGATAGTCAACTAAATCAACTAAAATGCTCAAGTAAACATGAAGTTAGCAAGGCCAGAAAGTCTTTAATTTTATATTAAAATTTGCATATTGCTTTACATAAGAAAGAATCAAGACCCTCAATTTTATTTCCCAAAAATAAAACATTCTAACTGCCCTCTCACACCTGACAATCTCTTTGATTACTACCAGCAGAGAAGGAAAGTATCACTGAATCTTCATCAGCACATCCATGACAACTGCCATCCAGGATCCAGCAAGAACCAGTTTTACTTGAGAGATTCAAGTGAATTTCAAGATAAGAAGATATTGGTATAGTTCCTCCCCTTCCTACCAAAGGGCATGTACACTTTCACCAGACATTTTCACCTCCAAACTTCCAGCTTTCTTACCATCTATATTATTTATGTAGATACCTACAATAGTTAGGCAGCTCCCTGGGGTGGGCAGGACTGTGAAAGCATCACAACAGTGCTGGTAACACCTCTGCAGCGTCTGATCCCCCCCAGACACTATCTCAGCATGGTTCCTTTTACATTTAAAAAAAAAGGAATTTATGTTGAAAGCATTGGACAGAACATATTGTTACAAACTTTTCCAATACAAAATACTTGCAACTGCTATTTACTTTTATCAGTCCATGATTGGACACCAACACCTACACTAACTCTGCTATTGCTAAGAGGATTTTCCATTGCTTCCCAGCATTAGATCATGGTCCAGATATGGCAAGGAACCTTTGGAAAACCCTGTTTTCCAGTTAATATAAGCATGAGAAGAAACAGAAGCATATCCCCAGAACTGGTAACATGCAATAGAACAATTTATCAGTTAATGAGACACTCTTAACACACAGTTCCTAAATATTTGTCCATATTTCTACAATGTTCCATTTCATTGCTGATTCATTTCAATGACTTAAACCAATTTCCTTCAAAACTTCCAAGTAATTCTTCAAGACAACCCAGCTGTGCACTTAGTGAGACATGATAAGGACACACCCATGATCTTGAAGACATGGCAGCTACCAAAAGAAAGATCACCCAACACTGCCCTAGCCCCAAAAGCAGAAATTAGCCAACCAAAGACAACAAGAACTACCCTGATACCAGCCTGTGGTTAGTCCACACCCCCATTTAAGTCAGACTAGGTTAAACACAGCAAGAAAGTTAAATAAAGCATGTTCCTGCTCATCCTTACTAGAGATTTAATGAATTAGTGTCCAACCATGAGGCAGCCCAAGGCATCACCTCACAGATCTGTAAATTCAAGTTGGCCCTTGACTCCTGGCAGAGCTGACAAAGCAAATTTTAGAAACCATCAAATTTGGTCTTTTAGCAAATGAATACTCTCCAAGAGCTGCCAGGAAGTTCTATCTGCAACTTTATGAGGCACTATGGATGCTGATGTGTAACAGGGTGTATTAATAGTCTCAATACTAAAGTTCAGCCAACACAAACTCTGCCTTGTTTTGGAAAGACATCTGGGACATTAAAAAAAAATCCACAAATCTACATAGCCCCTGAACAACTCATCTCAGGTACTTTTGTGAATCTGTCTCTGCACAGCTTTGATGAGCTGGGGGTACACAGCTCCTGGCTGGGAGCTCTGGACAGGCACAGACCTACTGTTGGCACTGTTGTAGCAGGCAACTGCCCCTTTCATTCTCCAAAGGCAAATAAACTCTGCCAGCAGAAGATGCTTTGCCAGTACAAACTGCATTAACATCAGGGTGGTTTTGCTAGAATCCCTGTGTCTGCCCCTTTCATATATTTAAGCAGGCAATTTCAAAGCTATTTGATATTTTCTGCAGCTCAAAGAAGCCTCTAGAATCATTCCCTCTCAAATTTTAAAAGCCAAAATGTGTTTGTTAGATTGTTTTGAATTTCTAATGCACCAGTGACATCCAGGAGATGCCATATTATAGAAGTGACGAAGTCAAAAATCTCCAAGCACTCAAATGACTACTACAATATCTGGGATCAAATTACCACACACAAGCAAAAACAACAGGCAAAACCAACAAACACCATTGAAGTGATCTCAAATGTGAGTTATGTCAACAAAAACACTGGTCACAGGCAGGCCAGAAGTAACAAGCTATTTATGTTTTGCAAAATATTTTGCGGATTTAAGAGATTAAATGCCCCACTAAGGGTAACAGCCAAATCCTTTTCTGTTCTATTTAATTTAAACGGAAAAACACAAAGACAGCTGTTGGTATAGTTGCTCAGGGAAGGAGTTCTGTACCAGCAATTAAAAAGACACTCCTTGGGGTCAATCTCTGTGCTAGAGCCCCAGTAATACACATACAGGACCAAACCCCATCCACCACACTCACAGAAAGCACAGCTCTGCTTCAACCTATGTTAGGAACAGTCGTGCTTCCACATTTCTCTGAACATGAAGTAAAAGAGTTCAGAGTTCTTGGACAGCCTTGGAACAGAATCACCTCCATGCATTTTACAGTATCTTGAAGCCAAGAGCTTAAATAAAGTAGATGGCTCAAGATTAAAGACAAAGCAATAGAGACAAATGAGGATGTCATGGGAAAGAATTCATTAGGGATGTAGGAGTGGAAAGGCAAGACTTGGTGATATGTTATCAGTTCAGTGATGTTTCATTGCAACAGAGACCTGCAGGAGATAAACATGGTAGGCAATATTTCAGATGCTCAATCTGGAGTCTAAGAGAAAATCTGAGTGTGTACTCCTTATCACAAGTAACTAAAAGAAGATCCTTCTTCTCTCATGAAACGTAAATTCAAAGAATCTTAAACTGGAGGTTCTGCAGCACATTCCTCTGCTTGGTCCAAGCCAGACCATGATCAGCTGCAGCTTGATCATGATTAAAGCTAAGAGTTCCTACAACGTTGCTGTGAGTCCTCCTCAAAAGAAGCCAAGGAAGTGAACAACTTAAAATTATCTTAATCATTGAAAAGGAGGGAAAACTTCCGGGAAAGGGAATATCTTGGTGGAACAGGAAAAGAATGGTAATATAACAGCACTGTAGGGATTTCAGCAGATGGCAGATTGCATAATTAAGTTTAAAGTTAATTAAACAGTCATTCAAAAAAGAGAGACAATGCAAACCTACATTTACATGCACGGGCTCAGCCAAAATGCAAATTCTATGCAAATGTCCTGAACTGAGTGGATGCTGTCTTGAAATCCAGCTGTCAGAAGTAGCTCCCAGGCCCCCCAGCCTCACTAATTGACCCATTATGATGGGCCACCAGGGTCCAGCCACAGCATAAATCTAAATGTATCTTTCCACCGTGAAGACAAATCAAAATAAAACGAGAAGACATCGTGTTAAGTGAAGGCCTGTCCGCACAGCTCTAAAATGAGTTCAGCAGTAATTCAAAGGACTGGAAAAGCCCAACTGGTTACCAGCAACTCTCTACAACATAACACAGCTCTGCCTGAGCCAGCCAGCAGGTTGTCTACAGGCATGGCTGTGTTTGTGCACTAGCACACTGTGAGCCATGGGTGCAGCCATCCAGGAACAAACCCAGAGAACTCTCTCACCCTGCCTCTTTAGAGAAGGTGATTCTCCAAACAGCTTTGGCAGAAAGCCTGCCAAAATCTGCACAGAAGAGTTGAACGTCCAACAACAAAAGAACAAAGGGACTCCTTACCACATGGGGAACAAGTTGGCTGCAGACAGGCAGCCTATCCCCCAGCCAGTGACTCCAGGTGGGGAAACACAGGCTGCCATGGCTTGTGAGGGAGTTCTTAGGGCCATGAGCTGCCTTTGGAAGTGACTGTGCCACTGTAGCTGATTAGGAAAGATTCAGACACCCAACGTTCTTAGAATGAAACACTGAGGGAGAAACACTCTGACTTAGGAATGAAGGTAGCAAAAAAGTGGCATGTCCATGGATATTAAGGAAAGTCGGGAGTAGAGACAGATGCTCATTTCCAGACTCATGAAAATGAGGTGGAAGGCACATGTTGCCACTGCTCTTTTGCTTTAAGCTGCACATACTTATTAAAAACTCTTGTGCTGCATGTCCCCAGATTTCAATATGGAACTAGGGAAAATGTTCTTGCTGACTTTGGCTTTCAGAAGGGGCCCAGGCTTTGAAAAACTGAAAGGAAGAAAAATGCACAATGGGTCCTTTCTGCTGCTGAAAACAATGCTGTGGAAACTGCTCCTGATCGCCAAGATCATGTGCTCACAACACCATGCTTCCACTTCCAAAACACTTTCAAGCATCCTCATGCTTGCAGGCTTTTGACTTCAGTAACTGCAACAGTAATTGCAGTTTTATTCAATTCCTGAGCAGGGTTTGTGTTGTAGGAGTACTACAGGAGTGCAGGAGCCAAGGATACCATTCCAGGCTCTGAACGAAGGGCTGGTGACGAAACTCATTTAGTAGCAATAGACTAAAAGTTTATCAAAATAGTTACTGTGCTCCAGCTGCGTGCAGCAGCGCAGTGGTGTTGTCAGGGAGGGGGTACATCTCTTTTGGTTTTCAGGACTCTCTGTGAACCTGCTCCACCCTGCTCCTGACCTCCTCACTACCTACTCCGCCTGATGACTGCACTCCTCCAGGCTTCCACTCCTGCCTTGGGATGTGGGTCAGGGCTGCTTCCACTCCCCCTCATCCTTCCATCTTCCCTAAACATATTCCACAATGCCTTCTGCTCTTTGTTTTATCCAGCAACTACACTGTGAAAAGGCTTCTTCAAGACTTCAAGGAAAACACTTTAAAAACACAATATTGTGGAAGTTCTGACTTTTATTTTTCTAGGCTTCAGTAGTTTCAGAGAAGCAAGTTGCTCAAAGATCAGAAGAAGCTAAGAGGCTTTGAAAAGCAAAATACCTGACAGGAGGTGCTAACATACTATAAGACATTAACAGCTGAAGAAATCAAAGAACTGCCTTCAGATTCCTACATATCCTGAGGTAACCCAGGTGCTGAATGTGTTCTTCTGCTGATGAACCATTCCCCATACTATCCACTCAGTGCAGTAGGTACATAAATCACAATCCCTAGCGGTATGGGGGAAAATGCCTAAAAACATACAAACTGAACAAAAGCACATTCTGGCCGCTGGCTTTTATTTGCAGAGAGCCTGGAATATTCTCCAAGGCAGGACATGCCCCATACATATATCTGTGGGCTGCAGCTGCTAGTGTTGACATTTCCCTTCAGCACCCTGGAAATTTTTATTTTTGTCACAGAAGACATTATTTTATGCAGTAGATCACAACATTTTGTTTTCCATCCTGCCCCAGCCAAGTCTCAGTTCTCTGTAGCTTGGCTTTCCCCACAAGAGGGAGTTCGGGACATGCAGCTCACAGCATTCCATGGCGCCGGTGAGCAGGGGATTGGGGTGGGAGGGCAAAAGATGGGCAACAGCATTTGGGACAGGAGAGGCAGGAGCAGAGCTGGAGAGGCAGGCAGCAGAGAAAGTCCACAGCAGCGACAGGCTAGAGAGGAACCACAAGAGCCACTGAATTCAGCTGCAAAGAACCTGGCCAACCTACCTGGATATCCATGGTGAAGGAGACACTTGGACATTACCTGACTAACAGGCCAGACCTGACTGGGGCGCGTGGGCTGACTGACCTCATGGACAGCAGAGGACAGAGGGCTTTTACAAATTAATTCCTGTTTGAATGACAGCATTTTTCAGGGGTGGAAATTGTTATCAGGGCTTCTAAACATGCTGGTGACAGCCCCGATACCACAAGCCTTGGTAAAACTGTTCCAATGGTTATTCACCCTCACTGCTAAACTGTGCTGTATTTCAAGCCTGGATTTGTTTAGCCTCAAATGCATTATATCATAATCTGCTCAACTGAGTAGCCTATTATTGAACATCTGTTCCTCATGTAGGCAATTTACTGAAAGCTCCCCTCCCCAAGCATCTCTGTGACAACTAAAGCAGAGTTCCTCCAATCACTCACTCACGATCCCAGCGTTTTCATCTTCCCTATGGCTGTCCTCTGAGTATTCATCAATTCATCACCATCCGCCTCAAACTGAGGGCATCACCACAGGATACAACACTCCAGAAGCTGCTGCTGCCGTGCCAAAGACACACAGAGTCCATACTCCATCTTCCAATTCCCATGCTCATACATTACCCTTTTGGCCACATTTCACAGGAGGAGGAGGTTGAGCTGATTAATCCATCAAGAGCTCAAAACTTTTTTCCAAGCTGTTGCTTCCCACACTGGGTTCCTCACACTGCTATCATGGCTCTATGCTGGCAATCCAATAAATGGATTTTGTTTTGCCTGCTCCCAGTCCACCAAGTGATCCGGATGGCTGCCAGTAACTACCCCCATTATTCAACACTCCGCAAGTCATCAAAAAAGACCTTTTCAATCCTACTTATATATCTTCTCCCTGATGACTGACAGACATATTAAACAGCACAGGGTCAGGACATGACACTGCAAGAACCAGACACACCTGTTGGTAACAATTCTAAATTTATTGCTGCATTTAATTAGTTTGACTAAACAGGCTTTAAACCATTGCACATGCACTGTGATTTAAATAAGTTCACACACTAACATCCATATTCACACCTTTGGCATCAAAACCCTAACCTCATAAGAAACTGACACTGAAGAGCTCAACAGGACCTTTGTTAAATAAATTGATGACAAGTCACACGAAAATATTTAAAATGAATTAAAAATCAATTCAATTCTTCTATGAGCCTACAAGTTTCCTAGGACCAACACCACACTGACAGGCATAGTTACCTGCACTGCATAATGGGGGCTATTGAGTAGAAAAAAAATAGTTCAAAAAAATAGCAGGTTAACAGCAACAACTATTTCCACTGAGGAACATTTTCACCTAACCACTAGTAGGTGAAGGAAGCTCCTTCATTCACAGAGGTGAGAGCTTTGCTGCCAAATACAAGGGCTCCTGCTGCAGCATGGTGTGCTCAGGGCTCTGGTAAAGGGCACGGAAGACAGTTATTAGATCACATATAAAAAACACAGTCCCTGCAAGGGCAAGATCTCATCTCCCCAAGAGAGGATACATCAGATATTAACTCACATACTATAGTTGAAGTTTGCCAAAAACATTAGTTGCACAAGATTCAGGAATGCAACATTTTTTCTATCAAAAGCAAGAGAAATTTATGTTTGTGATGACGTTGCTAAACCATTAGAGAAAGGAGCATTCTATTTTTCATGTATTTTTCATATTTTTCATTTCTCAGATGGGGTCATACAGTAAATCCAGTTTTCCCTTCTCTCCCCTATCTTATTACTATGATTAACGTCATCTAAGGAACGTTACATTGAACCTGGCAAGATTAGCTACATTTTAAAGATTTCCACAGCAACCAACATTCTCCATTTATTGAGCTGATTCCACAGCCTTTCGTAGGTTGCTGGCTCATGTTTACTGGTGCCAGATAGGGAGATAACAGCATTCTTGAGAACTGAATTTCACCACACAAGAATTGGAAGACTCGGCCACTGAAAAGTATCATTATCCCAAATTAGCATTACCAGAAAGGAAAAGCAGAAGCTGTGGTTCTTCCTCCAAAGTCCCCCCAGAGAAACAAAGGCAAACACAAAATTATACTGCAGTACCACAAGAAGACAAAATACCTGAGATTTTGCCATCTTATTGAGGCTGATACTTCTTGAGCAGCTGTGCCCATCAAGCACATGGGAACGCCAATCCAGGATATTTCCTTTACCTATCCTGAACCTTTTAAATGTCAGGATTGCAGCCACAAGCACACCACCACCATCCAACAGCAACAATTGTTTTTAAAGCTCTGATGCTAAACACCAGCCTGCTTGCCAGCACCACTCCTCCGTGGAAGCTGCCCAAGTTGGTTAAGTACCACAGGCTGGGCAAATAAATGCCAAGTGTCAGACAGATGATAAATCAGAAAGGGCTGTGGAAATCTTCCACTGTTTCAGATGTGGCATGTTGTTACCCAGGAACTGTCTGCTTCTACTAAGGGGGCATGTTGACCCTAACAGACGGGCAAGATACCTGCATCACATCATAAACCTATGAAGTTTTTAGTGAGAGGAGCCTCAGGAGGATACCTAGGGAAGCTGACAGTGCTCTCCCCAAGGAAGCTGTCTGCAGATACACACTGAGACAGTATACCCAGCCCTGCAAAATCTGAACCTATTTCAGAGCAATCAGCCTTGGCCAGCATCCTGCTCCACCCAAGTTTCAACATCAACAAAGCCACCTCATTCCCAGGTACTCCAGCTCCCAAGATCCTCTGAAATCAAGCATGGCTGGGAGATGGTATTCCACATTCGGAAACGAGTCCTTTCCTGAAGATGTCTGATTTCTAGGCTTTCCAGCAGACCTGGGAATGTGCTATCAAACAGCAATTCTCCCTCAAAAAACAGGACAGCAAGTGCATGTCCTCAAAATGCAACTGAAATCTTGCTGTTCCAAATAAAACACAGCACTTGTTCTAAACTACTTATTGACAAAGCAAAGCATCACAAATATTGAAGTTCCACATAGCAGCCATGGATATCTCAATTCCTAGCATGTGACAGACAGACGCTGCAGAAAGAATCAGCACTTCTGTCCTCAAGAAAAAGGAGGTTTTAAGCCCTTTTATGACAACAATTTCAGTCAGTCTGAAAGAAGATTTTGTTTACTAACTATGGATTAAAATGGGAAAACCCTAAGAGCCTTTGATCAAAGCCATTAAACAACCCAAGGGACTTGATAATTTTCTGTTAAGGAAGTTTAAATCAAATTTTAGCACCCAAAGAATCTAGAGGATTGGAGATTTAAGGGAAAATACCAGGAGGAAAATTGTATTAGATTAAAAACTCTAAGCATCACAATTTAAAGTGACATTTTTAGGATTATTTTCTGGTTTACTGGGTTTTGTTTGGGAAGAAACCTGAGAGCAGGAGGTTTTACAGCGATTCTCCTTGCAGAGGTTAAAACTGCACAGAAGGGAGCAACTGTGGGATTCCTCTATCTGCAGCTCTGCTTTCCCAAATCCAAGAGTGCTGATGCCATAGAGGGATTCCAACACGCAGTCTCATGACTATGTCATGTTTCACACAAGGGACAATGAAGTTCTGCTCACACTCAGCTCTCTCAAGTGCAAAGCCTCCAACAGTTAGGAAAAGCAGTTCCTATATGGAACTCCAGACAGGAACACATCAGCAGAACTGAGCTCCAGGGCTCAGAGATATCTGCTTGGGGGGTCCATAAACCCCTCTGCTTTCCTCTAAGGCCAGAGCAATCACTCTGCCACTGAAAGGACATTAACAGGGACCAGTCCCTTGCTGCCTACAGCCTGCCCCAGGGCACTCAAAGGATTTTCACTGATCACTATATCTGCCTTCACTATTAGTTCTGTCAGTTTTAGGGTCATTGCAAACCATGGCTAAGCCTGAGCTGAAGAGCTGTTAAGAAGAGGACAATGAAATGAAATGGTACAAAGAGAGATGCTTGCCTTTGAGATTAGCTCAAAGAGCCTTTTGGAAAGCCTCTAACAGTCTGAAGAGAGCTAATTTGTGAGGAAATGTCACTCCTGAAAAGATGATACTCCTCGCTCTTATGGCAGAAGCAATTCTTGCCATCACAGCTTCACAAGCCTTGGTTTAAACTGATCAAACCAGACACCTGCCTATGCAAAATAATATGACTTATATCAGCATCAAGAGAGAAATACAAGCTTTGAAGTGAGAAAATATTAATCTGATACTGTGATGTGTGAGTTCTTATACCTAAGCACTTGTCTACTGCAAAATCTTCATTTCACTTAAACAAGAGTCCTAAAATACACTCAGACTGAACAGCAGAAAAGACATTTCTCTGAAACAAGTGACATATTTATTTTTTCCTATTTCTTTCCTCCCCAAGAAACTGTTTACACATCCCTGCAAGCTTTCTGGAGGGTAACCAGTCACAGCTACACAGGAGGGTGGATGGGGAGGCATGCAGGGGGAAAAAGAGGAAAGGTGTCACTGCTGAGCAAATAACTTTCCAATAATCTTTCCCACAGTGTGAGTTTTCCACCTGGGAAGTCAAACACCAGGGTCAACATTTTCTGCTTTAAGTGTTTACACTAAACAAACAGCTAGTTTTTAAAGGGGTTGTGAAACCCCACTTCCAACCAGAGCAGGAGGCCACTGGGGGTGTTTGCTTTTGAAAGCCAGGCTATTTTTATTTTATCCATGTAGGCACCTGTAATTTTCCTGGATATAAACTGTATGCCTTTGAGACTCTTCATCTGTCATCTGCTCTTCCTACGCTTCAAAAGCTGAAGGAAATGAAGTCTATTATGACAGGCTAGCACAATAAATACTGTTACAATGAACCATGTGAAGAAAAAAAGCCCTCCCAAAAATCAAGCTCATCAACAAATTTTACCATAATCTGCATTAAATCTCTATCTGTGATCAGTCATGCAAGCACTCATGGAAGTTTACCAACTTTGGCATATTATGTATTGCCATAATCTCAAAAATAACCCAGAAAAAAAGTATATTACTTGCCCCTCTTGAGTCTTAGGGCTCAGTTTTTAAGACTGATTTAGCTAAACAGTTATTTAGTTTTCAATTTAAGAGTTGTGATAGGCCTCAGGCAGACCTTACCCAACTGAGAAATCCATCTCTTTTGTACTTGTTACAGAGAATTTAACATGGTGACATTTATGAGTTCCTTCAGTACTAGTGCATAAGATCAGGCTATTGAAGTATTTCAGCATAAATAACATTCAGAGAAAGTTTTAACCCATTACACTGAAAAATTAAATTTAAAGTGTCTGGTTTTGGTTCCTTGTTCATGCTGTGTTCTGGGGTTCTTTTAATAAAAATTTTACTTACGTCCCTAAGTAGGCTTTTTGCCTTGAACATCACATTTAAGAGGCACATTCACTTTAGTACTGCAAAATGTGGTCTCTTTGTTACTAACAGCAAACTTTCCTGGAGTCAACACTCTCTATCAGGAATTGGCTATTATACAGACATCTTAGCCCCTGAGTATTGGATTTACCTGGACCAAAAGCAAACCAGCACTCCAGACTCAGAGAAGCAATGCAAAGAAAAGCATGACTGTGCCCTGAGTCAGCTCAGATCCAGTGGTCTTATTAATTTGGACTCTACACCACAGAAATTGGGCTCTTCTAGACCTGAGCTGATCCTGGAAGCAGCACAGCCACAGTCACAGAGTTTAGGCCAGGGAATTAGGTCCTGCCAGCACCGAGTTGGCTCCACATGAAGGCATTTGCACATGCCACATGGCTTACTTGTAAACCAGGACAAAGCCACCCACAGGTAACCAAGGGCTGACTAACTTTGACAGAGCAGGACTGGCTCCTGTTAACTCATTAATGACTAACACATTGCATACAATTCCACAGTAATTGTAGCAAATGGACCAAACTATTCATCAGAGTGAACTCACCTTGGGCTTGACCTGGAGACAAGTGACTGCTTTTTCTGGCATTCACTGCCAGCACGTCCTCACCAAACTGTTCAGTCAACAAGTGTCCAGCTGCTGTGTCAATGTTGGCAGGATATCTGCCTCGTTTCTTCTGTTTCTTCCTCCACATGTCCTCCTCCTCCCTCTCATCAGAACCAGAAGATTTCTGCAGAGCCCCTCGGTGTCTCAGGCTGTTTGATGCTCTCCCACCAAGGTTGTCACTCACATTTAACAGGCCAGATGCAGCTCCACGCTGATACACATAATAGTCTTCCTCCACCTCCAAGTCTCCCTCTGGACTAACAATGGCATTTTTTTTAAGAGAACATCTGTTCAGAGCACTTTGGGGTTTATCGTTCTCAAACCCAGGCAGGGGCTGTTCCAGGTGAGATGTTCTGACTGGTGAATAGCTGTGCATGTTTATCCCATTCCTGACTGGATTATCCTTCACCAGGCCTCTCCTCAGAGGCAGGTCCAGATCCAAGCTGGGGTCATTGGAGAAGCCTTCTTCCAGCTGCATCTTCTGTGCAATGTGGTTCAGGTACGACTGGAAGCGGCCGCTGTGGTGCTTTTGCACGAGCCTGGCGTAGGCGTTCTTCTGGGAGGCAGCTGCCTTGCTCAGTCCCTCCTTGGCACCTTGGGCAGAAGCTGAACTTCTCACGTGCCCCAGCTGATCCATAGTGCAGTAAAAGATCCAAAGTTCTGAGAGTTACAAACAGATACAGAGGAAAAAAGGTTTCTTTTCCTGAAACAAAGTGTCAAATAATTGATTACACTAAATGACACAAAAGTATAATATTTTTGCTGAAACGGAATTCTGGGTTCGTAAATCACTCCAGAGTGGGGAAGGGATTTCACAAGGTACTCAATATCTGCCCTGCACCAAATCTCTGTCCATAACCTATGAGTGACCACAGCCCATAATCTGTACCTGCCTACACACCACATAAAACAGGGATCCCAAATACACAGGATTCCTTTAATCTGCTCCTCCTTGCCTTTGAAAAAGCCAGGAAAATTAAAGCAGCAACTGACAGACTGACCAGAAGCATCAGTTTAGTGGTTATCAGAAGCAAAATTTTGTCATGTCCAGCCTGGAGTCCTCAAAAATAATTGCACCCTTACTGAAGCTCTTCACTGTTGCTGTCAAAAGCAAACACTGCCTGTCACCTCCCTGCCACAGTGACTGACCCTTCTCCATTATACAGGACAGCTCCTCCAAACACCAAGACTACCCATTTCACCTTGTCTTTTTAGCCATGAACTCCCTCCCAGTGCAACAGAAGTAAAATAGTAATTATCTTGCAAGAGCTCCTAAATCTTACTGGCTGAGACACACTGCCTGCAGCTCCATCCAGCACCAGTTTCTGTAGATGGTGTCACATCTCCACCTTTGCTGCATGAGTATGAAACTTCAGCAGATCAAGCATCTTTCAATCCTTTTCCAGGTGCTGTAGCTTTTAAGCTTTTGGAGCAAAACAATCTACTAAATTATGCTCAGCTACTTTGAGGTAAATTAAACATATAGTCAGGACATAGCAATGATTTTTGCTGTATGTAAAATCAAAGAAGAATATAAGAATTTCTTGATAATGAAGGCCAGTGCAACTGCAGGCTTCTGCGTGTTTTCATAAAAATGCCTCTTTTTCACTTCAGGACAAGTTTGAAGCTGAACAGCTGAATTTCACCCCAGCTGGTACATGAAGAATTTCAGGGCTCATTGTCATCTCTGCTATCCCAGAACTGTGGGGCACTGGACTCTAAGTTTAAATAAAGGATACTGCCCATTACAGCTATCCCTTCCCTTCTCTAAGCACGGGGATGTTGGCAGGACAGAATACAGAGATCAGCAAAAGTGAAATTTACATTCGCTTCCCTATTCCCACCACGCTTGGAATTTTTCTTTGCCCTTACTCAGCCCTCTTCTCCCTTTCACTGTTGTTGCACAGAGGATAAGCACCCAGGCAGTCTCCTCCATGCCCACTCTGCCTGGGAATGGGGCATTACCCAGCAGGGACCAAGGGCTGCAGAGCCAGCTCCTCCTCGGCGTGCCTGCTCCGGCCCTTTTGGAGAAACAACGCGCACTGCACCGGGATTTACTGCAGTAACTGGGCACGGATGTGAGCAGGCTTCACAATGCAAAGCAAAAATTAAAAATCCCTGAACAAATAGGAAAAATTCTTTATGTGGTTTGCAATTCTTGTTCCTAAGATTTTCCATTGGTGCTGGCCAATAGCTGAACTCTTCTAAGAGACTGACCTGCTACCGAGCTATTACAAAACACACACGGGTAGGCCTACACGAGCTTTCTTTTAACGTCACCTTCTCCTGTTGCCAGGGCAACAGAAGCAGATAACATTTATAAAAGCCAGTGAGACTACTCTCCAAACAATGGTTTGGTTCCAGGAGACAGGAATTTGTCATTTTTATTTACCAGTAAAGAACAAACATTCACAGCTTGCCTTCACCATATTTTCTACAACTTTAACCACGTTAGCAGTCAGCAACTGCAGCACTGAAAAAGATACAAGCCCCTACGCATTACAGTTTCATTATTAGTCTTCTGCGGGCAACCAGGAATTGAAATATTCCCAAGAGAGCGGAGGGAAGGCAGACGTGGGTACAGGTATATCCGCGCTGCCCAGGCACGGGGATGAGGACGAGTGAAACGCCACGATGGACGCGCAGAGGGAGGACACTCGCTGAGCCGGGCCCGGGATGAAAGCCGCCCCTGTTATTGTCACCCGGCTGGTTCTGGGGATCACCACTGGTCTCCATCACACGCCCCCTCGGGNTGGAGAGAGTCCCCGGCTGCTCCGGGGCAAGGGGAGCCTCCAGGCAGCCTTGGGCTCCTCTCGGCCAGGCACAGCCTGTGAGGGTGGGAGCCCACCGCGGGCNTCCCAGCGCCCCGTCCGCTTCCGGGGCAGCGGCGCCTACGGGCCGCGGCGGGGCCCAGAAGGGCTCAGCGCGAAGCGCTCGCTCCGCAGCCAGCAGGACGGGCGGGCGTGGGGATCCCGGGCGGGGGCTCGGGGTCCCAGCCCCGCTCCCGGCTCTGGAGAGAGTCCCCGGCTGCTCCGGGGCAAGGGGAGCCTCCAGGCAGCCTTGGGCTCCTCTCGGCCAGGCACAGCCTGTGAGGGGGGGAGCCCACCGCGGGCTGAGCTGGGGCATGGCGGGAACGTGGGAGGCAGGAGGTGCTGCCACCCCTGCCGGACTATCCCCAGCCTGCCACCGGGTTTGCAGCCATCGGGATCCCTGGGGTTTTTTGGCAGCCACCTGCTTCCAGCCGGGGCCAGCGGAGCCTCCTGGGATGGGTTGCTCCAGCTTAAGGCCAACGCTCCAGCTTCATCCAAATTTGTAGCCAGATCAGTGAAAAAAAGCACAGGTTAGCTGATCTAATATTGTAAAGATCTGAGTCTGGTGTTGTTCCCGAGGAAACTCACAGCTTTGCAAGCACCTGTACCTCCAAAAGCCCCATGGGGAAACCTCCTTCAGCACCTACATGGCCTCACCTGCACTGCAGAGAAGAGCAGGCTCCAGGATCCTGTTCCCTGAGCTCTTTGGGATCCTGTTCCCTGAGCTCTTCCTGCTCCCCTGGCACTGGAAGTTGGGCAGCAGGCAAACCTGCTGATCCCCCGCTCACACACGCGACAGCAGCCAAGGAGTGAGCAGCCCTTGGTGCTGAGCAGCAGTGCCTGACCTCCTCCAGGATAAGTCGGAGCCTGTGGGTCAGAGGGTGGCATTAAAGCATGAGACCAGAGTCAAGAGGTGGCACTTTTATTGCCTCCTCTTTCTGTGACCACAGACCCCTCACAAGGCTCTATAGCAGAGTCAGACCCAGGCTTTGGCTGACTGAGAATATGTAGTTTGGTCACTCTGGTGTTACCTGCAAACTCAGGCTGTGCTGCCAAAGAATTTCAACCAGAAGAAAATCTGGAGAGCAATAAACTGTCCTCATGGCACGCCCAGTCAATCCCATTTGAGTTGTCTGCCTGGAGAGTGCCCTCACTAGATGGAGGAAGGATCCAAAGGGACCTGAACTGGAGTCTCCAGGCAGGGTTCTGATGGGGAAAGGCTTTGTTTAGTCTTCATTTTGGCAGGAGCATCTGAGCAGGCATCCATGCTGCCCCTTCACTTAGGATGGGGAAGACGCCAGCCCCATGGTCCTTATTCTTCATCCTGCATGCTGCAGATCAGTGTGCACATTGCCTGGTATCAGTCACCTCTAAAGGCCATGAGGCCACATCTGCTCAGGGTGCAGCATCACCTGTGGCTCCCAAACACCTCCTGGCCCCTCAGCCATTCCCACAGCCAGCACTGCTGAGCTTCCACGAGGCCGTGGCAAGCCCAGACCACTCCCGCTCCAGCCCTCGGGTGGGTCAGGGGAGCTGCCCTGAGAAAGCACCAGGCTTTTGCTGTGGACCAAGGGCAGCAAGCACAGACCTGCCTGCACAAGGACAGTCACATCCGCCCCAGTGCCAGGATGCCACCCGCAAAGGCAGCGTCTCGTTTGCACGAACCATGCAGAGCCAGCAGCCTCTGCCCACGATCTGCTGGCACTGATGCCAGCTCATCAGCTGCCCCACCCTGGCAGCTCTGGCCACCTCACGGAGGAGAGGGAGGACTCCGCTCTGCTCTGGCATGGCTGAGAGGCAGCAAGTTGCCCCACACTGGCCAAGAGGAAGCAAGCAGCTGTCCTCTCTTTGAATAGAGCCACCAGTCACACAGCAGGACCCAAAGACAGAGCAGGGAGACCATTTCTGCTGGAGCTGGCCCTGTGGGTAGCATGGCCACATGGGATCAGCCTGTCAGAGGGAGGATGTGTGCTCCCCTTCTTCCTGCTGCTCTCCTGGCTGCTGATAAAGCAAGGTGGTTGGCACTGTGAAGGTGGGTGCTCTGCGAAGGCAGGGTGGTGGCACAGCCCCAGCTGTTCAGGGCTGACCCATGCCATCCATTCAGGCTGCCCTTGCTGCATGGAGGAGAGCAGGGATGGGGTGGGGGGACCCAGGGCCTCCAGCTCCACTGTCCCCCTCCCTGTACCAGCCAGGTGGGAGCAGCAGCTCCTCCCCGAGTTGCTGAGTCACACTGTGTCTCTGCTCCTCTTCATTCCAGTGGGGATGAAGCCGAGCTGGGAGTTTGGCCAGGCTGCCCCCTGCACCAGGTGGTGCCACCAGCAGCAGTAGCTTCAGCATGCCCTGCTCCTTCCACAGATGGGAGAGGAAGCGGGGAGGATTCGGTGTTTGGTGGTTCCACTGCCAGCACTGGGCCTGTGGCTTGCAGGGATATCAGGTGTGGTGAGAAGGATATGGCTCCACGGCTGGGTGCCTCTGCCACCCTCACCTCCTGCCTCCAGCTGGGCCCTGCTGCACACGGGGCCATGATCTCCAGTGGGTCAGCAGAGCACTTCTCAGCCCTGCTGTCCTGGTAGCAGCCAGGGATTTGGGAATCTTGTCTGCTCCATGGGACAGGGCCTGTGTTTGTGCCCTCTTTTGCTCTACCCCATCATTGACCCAGACAAATGAGAGTTACAGCAAATCTGTGTCTCCCTCCCAGTGCCCCGTGGGCACACAGAAGATTCTGAGTGCCTGGGACCAGCTGCATGCCCATCCTTCACACCCTTTGGAAGAGGTCACGTGCAAACATCACAGCAAGCTGGTGCCTCACGCAGGATCTCAAACACAATCCCTCCCAGGGAAGGGCTGCATTGCTTCAGTCTCACCTTTGGCTCCATCTTCCATCCACACCATCCTCGTGGCTGCTGAACAGAAGGGAGCCATTGCCTCACTGCTGCTTCCCTGACCCTCCATGGCATCTCATGGGCTTTCTGAAAGGGAAAGGTCCCTGAGCAGATTTTTCCCCTGCACTCTCATTTCCTGGGGTCCTGTAGCAGCAAGCCCAGCCCGGTGCCCCGGCTTGCTTTCCCACAGCACAGGATTATCTCACCATCTTCCCCCAGGCAGTAACTGGTAGCTGCTTCCCGACTTGGAGGCTGGAGCGTGTTGCGGCACCTCGGCCGAGGGGAGAGCACCACACGGCTGCTTGGCCGGGAGCTCCCCGCTTACGAAGGCTTTGGCTCCTCTGCCCGAGGTTTCAGTGAGCAGTGAGGGCCCGCCCGGCACTCGTTTACATCAGCGTTAATCAGGAGTGACTGGCCAAGGGGCTGGAGCCACCCGAGATGATTCAGCAAGGGGAACCCTGGACGGGAGCAGAGCAGCTCCTCTGACGCTTCCTGCAGCCCACCCGGCGTGAGCTGAGGCTGCACATGGAAATGCCACCCTGCCAACCCAAATGTCGCCTCTCACAGTATTTCAGGTTTCAGGCCATGGCAGAGGGAGGACAGTGGGGTGCTCTGCCTCTGCCTCCCTGCTGTTGTCTGCAGGAGAGACCCACATGGCACAAGCATGTGCTCAAAGGCAAAGCGGGGCTGCGAGTTTGCTCTGGAACCTCTGAGCACCCTTGGAAATGTCTTGATTGCAGCAGCAGCACCCAGCATTAAACCTGAGTCTGTCTCCTTTTGACATCTCTCAGGCACTGGGAGTCATCTGGGCACTTGGCCGGAGGACATAAGCCATGCTCAGGGAGGATAAAGGGGAGCGTGACAGATTTATTACCATAAATAAGCTAAAAACCATCTCTCTCCACAGTAGATACCATCTGCTGTGTCACAACACATGTGGTCTTGCCCCACCCGTCCTTCAGCTTCTCCAGTCTTCTCCTGAGCCCTCCATACCTCTGGTTGGGAAACATGCCACCCAAGATCAGGACTGATGGGTTCCCATCGCCTTCATTGCCTGGAGGAACATCTGCAACTCACCCCAGGCAGGGGGCAAGGTCTGGCTTGGCTTTGTTCGTCCAGTGAAGGAAGAGAGAACTAGACCCCAGCAAAGAGGGACAGGCAGACAAGAAGCAGGTGAAGGAGGCAGTGGAGGAAGGAGGTGAGAAGCCAGGGTAGGAGCAGGGTTAGTGCCTTGCAACTGGTTAAATTGAGGTCACCTGGATTTGTCTTTTGGATGCCTTTAAGTCTCTTCCTCAGTAGTTCTGCTTGTTGTAATGCTCAAATCTCTTTTATAATATATCACTCAGTTTTCAGTGTAGAAGGCCTTCCAGTGGCAGGACTGAGCCTCCCAGAGGTGCTCAGACTGGCTATGGATGACACCAAAGCTCTACAGGTCACATCAGGAAACTTGGGAAAGGAGCTGTCCTGCACTTACTGAGCTTGTGAGCAGCAGGGCCGGGGAACAGAGGCACATGGGGCAAGGAATGTGCAGTGAGCTCAAACCCCTTCTGATGCTGCCAGGGAGGTGGAAAAGACACTTTCCAGAAAGGCAGGAACTAAGGAACCACACTGCTACGCAGTCCCAGCGGCGGGGACTCACCCCACGAGCCCCGATCTCCCCCTGCATCTCCCCACTCCCCACACCAGGATGAGACTGAAACAGCCCCCATGGGGAGCACTGTGATGGTGATGAGCGGGGACAGCACGCCGAGGGCACGGGGGCGATGCTGCCGTGGGGACCTCGGGCCGAAGGGAGGGTGGGCACGTCCCAGCAGCTCAGGGAAGGCGGGCAGGGGCTGCTCCGGCCCCGCTGCGTCTGGCAGGCGGGGCGCTGAATGAGAGCGTAACTTATCAGTGTTAGCTCATGTGAAAGCTCGGTGCCTTTGTATCTCAAGCAAACACCGGCCATTATGCCCCAGCAGGCCGGCATTGTTATTCTGTCTGGTTGCTAAAGGTTAGGGCTGTGGAGCCCTGCACGTCCACAGCGGCTGCCGTGGGGTGGCAGCGGGGCCACCGTGACCCCCTGCAGCCGGCAGCGCTCCCCGGCCACGGGAGCAGCCACCTCAGCTGCTCCCAGGCATGGCCAAAACCCAGCCAGACCCTTATCATCTCCACAAGGCTGCCCCACCATTCGTGGTGCTGAAATCTTCCTCTTCCAATGTCAGCCCCTTGCCCCAGCCAGGGTCATTCAGTGCTCCTCAGCTGGCACCTGCACAAACTCCCTCCCAAAGAGAAAAAAAAGAGGCAAAAAACCCAAACTTGGCTTTAGTGGGACCACAGTGGGATCACTTCCTTTTAGGAGGTCAAAGGCTTGACCACCAGCATTGCCAAGATGTTTGGCTCTCTGCCTCTCAACACTCCCCTGGGGTTTCCCGCATCCAGGGGTTTCCGGGTGATATTCAGGAAGCCCAAAAGCTTTGCCCTGAAGAACTGATGCCAAAAGGGACTTCCCACCACCTGAAGTGGGTTCCCAGGAAGCCAGTTCAGAGGAGCTGGAGCGTGTTTGTGTCTGGCAGGGGACGTGCAAGGGAGCTGCTGCTATGGCTTTTTCAAGGGTGACAGGGGTTTGCACAGCCAAACCAGGTGGAAGAGGCTCCTGCTAAGCCAGGACATGCTGCTGCCAGAGCCGTGGGGCTAGTGGGGACCTGCTCCCAGGCCTGGGTGTGCACTAGCACAGGAGGGCACAGACCCCCATCCCCCGCAGCACTGGTGGCATCCGGCTCCTCTGTGATGGAGATTCCCTGGACACAGGCTGGGGGTCTATCCCCACAGGCCTGTTGGATCTCTTCTCAGGATCTGCACATGGCATGGCTCCCTGCAGGGATGAATGTGATATCAATAACTCATCCTTTGGCCTTTCTGGGCCATCACCCCTTTGGGCAGCTCCTATTCCCAAAGGGATGCTCAGTGACAAAATCAGCAAGCCTGGGATGATGCTGGGACCCCAAAGCTGTGGGTGAAACACTGCCAGACCCCCATTTCATGGGGAAAGCATCTGCAAAAAGGAGAGCAAAGATGACTGTGGCATTTAGCTTGGAAAATCCCAACAACCTGCCCCTACACCAGCTGCAGACCTGAGGCTGCCAGGAGCTGGAGGCAGTGCAATTCATATCCTCTGAGGACTGATGCAGAGGGAGGCTCATGGTGTGGAGTCACCCGTGCGTTAGAATTGCTTCATTTTATTGACATTCAACAAAACCCTGAGACATTGTGTTCCTGCTCCCACTACAGCAGTGAGGCATCCCAGCTCCAGAGCACAGATATCCCATTGTAGCCCTGGAAAGAACACTCAGAATGTCAGGAGGAGACTGTAGCATCCCAGGAAGCCCAGGAGAAATGGCAAATCCCAAAAGGCAAAGCCCTGGGGGAAAAACACACTGTGCCTGTCAGGATATCAGCACTTCACTAGCAAAGACCTGTGAGTCTCTACCTGGGGCTTGTCCTCTTCTCCTCAGCTTTGCTACTCTGGGAGGTTTTGGGAGGGGACAGAGAAGCCCTCTTGGTCTCTAACCCTTGCAGCATGTGCAGTCCCATTCTTGCCTGCCCCATGAGGGCAGCTCTGTGGGCTGTCTCCCCATCATCATCCCAGTTTGGGAGAGGGGATATTGACCATGCCTGTATCCTCAGCCAGAGCCCTCTTCCAGACCCAAAGGAGACAGGAGAAAGTGCAAAATCCCGTAGTGTTTCCTGTAATGCCTCATTCAGCAGCAGCAGCATCCAAAACAAACACCAGGGATGTTCAAACAGGCCAAAATCTCCATCAGTGGTTCAGAGAGCACCCCAGGAGCATCACATCCCAGTGTTTGGAGCCACCCCATCCCTGTGACAACCTGGTGGCTGCTGGGGCTGGGGGCTAGTAATGGCCAGGTCTGAGCTGCCAGGCAGTGCTCCTGCCTCAGGGGCTACAGAGTTGTTCCCCAGAAAACCTTTCTTTAAAGCATCCTCAGGAGGAACATCATCACAGAGGTGGGACCAGATAGTCCCCTGCATGCACCAGAGGCTGCTCATCCATCCCAATAATCAAAATTGAAATCTCTCTTCAAACTGCTTCTCACTGAGTTGGCTGTCATCAGACCCCTAGAGAGGTACTCTAAAACCTGTAAAAAGAAGAAAAGCAACTGTAAAAAACTCTTGTTTCAGCACATCAAACCTTTGGTGACAATCTCTTGGTGAACACATCATATTCCTGAGGACTGGTAGTTGGTGGCTGTGCTGGAGGTCAAGTAGCTCCCTTATCCTAACAGCTGCTCCATCTTTGTACCTCCGCCATCCCAGCACCTGGGATGGTTCTTAACCAACAACTCCTTGGGTTGGCTGCTGGTTATGGGAAAACGTCAGCCCCTCTGCATCACCATCACATGCACTCAGCCTTCTGATGTCTCTTTTTGCAAAGGGATGATTGGCTTTCACATGGCATCAGCTGAAAATCTTCATCCTAGAGTTATCCATCTCTTGGTCAGGAAATGCTCTCCTGGCACAAGGTAGCAGAAGAGAGATAAATCTGGCCAGTGATTTCCCAAATCAATAAGAAACATGTTCCCTAAGGATAAATGAGTTGAAGAAGAAGGAGATTAATCACTGGCTGTTCACTGCCACAGTAGCAGCTTACTTCAGACTTGAGTCCACATTTCTATCCTGTGAACCTTCTTGAGATCATCCTCTGGAAGGTGCTTGGAACCTGGCTCCTAATTTCAGCCAGGAGAGCCAAGGCCCCACTGCTGCCCAGCAGGACGGAGCCTCAGTGCTGGCATCACTCACCCCTTCCTTGTGATGGGGCCAGAACTCTCCATGCTGCTGTCACACATATCCCCATGACCCACCTCCTCCCACTCTCCATATCATGCTGGCACTGGTCACACTCTGATGAATCCCTCTCCATCCTCAGACAGGGGACATGTGTGCCCTCTCACACACACAACACAGTCTCTGCTCCCTTCCCCACTCCCTATACACCAAAAGTCCCCATACTCAGGGCTCACCCCACTTTGCCAAGATTCAGCAGCATCTCCACAGCAGCCCATTCCCCATAATCCAGGTTTGACGCTGGTGTTTCTCAGGGACAGGCCAGCCCTGGTGCCCCTCTCTCCTCCTGGCTCTCTTTGGGTCCCTGGGTGCAATAGGGAGGGTGTCACCCCCTCCAGCCCACCCCACAGGTCTCCATCCCTCCTTGTGCAGCTGTGCAGGATCCTCTTTGCTCTCCAGTGCCTGGGGAAGACCCCTGTGAGTCCAGCCCTATCTCTCCACTTCTCATTTTCCACACATGCCCTGAGTCTGCCAGTTCTCATCCTGGGTGATCATCCCACAGGGCTGTGCACTAATGAAGGTCCCTCCCTTTAAGGGTTAAAAGCTTTCAGCCCCTACCCCACCAAGCAAAAGGGTTTCACACTCTTAACCCCTTCCTGCACGCTTCTGCTCCAGATCCAATCTGGTTTGAGTTAAGTCTTTGTGTGCGCCCGGCTCTGACTTCGGCAGAGTAATTTGAATAACAAGACTAATTGGATTTATAAAGCACAGCCCCCCCTCTCTCCCCCCAAACCCGAGGCTCTGCACAGTGTGACAAAGAAAACACACTAATGAAAACCACGCAAGTGAGAGCTGAGGGCAGGGACGAGCCTCCTGCGGGCAGGCACTGGCTGAGACCCGACCGCCTTGTGGCATTTGTGGCCATGCTCTAATCCTCCGGGGCCAGGGGCTGCTGGAGCAGCTCCGGTACCGACCCCATCGACTGCAGCGTGCCAGGGGGACTGCTGCAAGCGAGGCGGCCCTTCCCGCCCACACTGTGACATTTCTCCGCAGCCATCTGCCTCATCTCCTTCCCCGTCCCGGGTCCACCGGGAGAAGCCACGGGACAGGCTGCCCACACCACCAGGGCAGGAGCCAGCGCAACCAGAACAGTGATGGCAGGACTCTGTGGGGTTTGCTGAGCTGCTGGTGGCCTCGGGCACCCCGACATCCCCGGAGAGATGTCATCTCTCATCCTGTGGAGACCCAGAGCTCAGCTGCTGCTCCCCTTTCCCCTGCAGAAGCCTTGCTGATGGGGGTAGTGGTGCAGAGCCCCCCATTCCTTGCACCCTGGTGAGGCTGGCTGCCACATTCCAGCTACACGATGTGTGGGACAAGGACTGAACCCCGAGAGAAGGGGCCTCTCTCTGCTCCTTGCCTGCACCCACGGCTCTCTGGCACCCGGGGTCGGCTCTAATCCCGACTCCATCACTTCGCTCTGCCTGCACGCAGACAAATGCCCAAGCACAGCTTCACACTCAAAAAAGTCCAAGTTGTCTCCACCTGGCAGGCACAATGGAAAAAACACCGAGACCTTCTCCTTCCAGCTCCCGTTCACATGGAGCTGAAAAGCCAATCTCGTTTGAAGTGTCCCGTGCCCAGTAGCCCGGCTGTGGAGGAGGAAACATCTCCTTGCTCCTGAGCAGGGATACTACAGCCCCCCAAAGAGCCATGGTCCCCCAGCAGGGACAGCTTCCCAGAGATTTGTGGAGCAGCAGAGCCCAGAAAGACCAGGATACAGAGCAGGAGGAAAGGACCAGACTGAAACAGACTCCAGGGACAGGGGGAAGAGCAGAGAATGTTTCCCTGGTCTCAGGGAAGGGATTTGGGGTGCAAATCCAGCTTAATGCAATTCAGCTCTGGATGCTGCTGCAAAGAAAGGTGTGTCTTTCCTCTGCCCTCATGCCAAAAAGAGCATTTCCCTTGGACAGAGGGCCAGGGATGGTGCTCAGCTCCATCAGCAAAAAGCCAGCAGAGCTCCAGAGCTGCCCAGTTCCAGCCCTAGCGGCAGCAGAGGCACAAATCCTGCCCTGCCAGCCAGGAAAGGGGAAGGCTGAGAGCAAGGGGCCTCCTCAGAGGCCCTGTGATCCACTGGGGTTAATCCCAGGTTCACACCTTTCTCATTATCCTCTAGCTCCGGGAGCAGGTCAGAGGGAGGCCAGGCTGCACAGCCCTGCCGTGGGTCAGCCAGTGAGGTCCTGTCCCCACAAGGGACCTTGTGACACTGACTGTGCCCTGCAGGGGACATCCCCAGCGTGCTTGAAAAGC
>VXBC01005995.1:56411-82693 GCA_013399945.1 Ploceus nigricollis | reverse complement strand
ATGCAGATCTCACCCTTGCTGGCTGGTGGACTTTTACTCGCGCTGCTCTCCGTCAGGCTGGAGGCGAAGCCGGCGTCTCAGCTCCCACAGAAGGTACGGCTGGAGCTTTCTCCGGCTCTTCCTCCTCTCCCGGTCCCGCTCAGAGTCCTAATGGCACAGGGGGAAACGCGGGGTGCCTGTGGGGTGCCAGAGTCAGTGCAAAGAGGGGTTCTTCTCTCCGCATGGGCTGTTTGACTGCAAGGGGGACTCCCCGCTTCTCCAGGCTGTCCCGAACGTCCGGGGACATCCGCCCCAAACCAGAGGCTGGCGTGGGACGCGGTGTGCCCCGTAGCCCGCGGGATCGGGGCAGGGGAGGGTGGCAGTGACTCCCCGGAGTCACCCCGGAGACCCCTCTGTGCCGGGCACGGGGGAGGGCGAGCAGAGCCGGAGCGGGCCACGCAGCAGGTGCACGGGGGGACAGGGCGCAGAGCAGAGCCCTCCGAGCAGTCCTGATCAAACAGGCCGGGCAGGGGCACAGAGGTGTTTGTCCCTTCCCCGCGTGTCCCATGGGGAAGGGGCGCCCCAAATGAGAGTGCCCCAGGGATCTGGTTGTCCCGAGATGCTGAGGACGAGGGATGTGCCCGAGGCCACCGACAGTGGGTGGTACTGCCCTAAGGTTTGGGCACAGAGATGGGGACACGGTCTGACGAGTGCCCCAGGGCAGCAGTGGGATGGGAGTGGCGGTGTCCCTGTAAGGCACTGGGGTGCAGGCTGAAGAAAAAGTGTTGATACAGGGGGATGTTGGGAAAGTGAATGAGGATGAACATTTCCAGGGCTTGGTGGGCATCAGCCCTGACCAGGGAGAGAGGTGGAAGGCCTGGGAGATGGGGGAACAGTAAGGAAGGAGGTGTGTCCCTCTAATTGTGGGTCAGAATTGGAGGATTGGGAGGACACGGAGAGCATTAACTAGGGGAGGGAGCAGCAGGGAGGAGGAACCCTGATCTCCCCACCACTGCTGGGGACAGTCTGCAAGGCAGTGGTGCACGGGGAGCTGTGGGGCAGGACTCCTCCCCATAATCTGAAGAGATCTGTAAACTGGTGAGGGATGCAGTGACCGAAGGAGTCTGAAGGGAAAGGACCTGCCAGCCTTCAGGCCCCTTCAGGTTATGGGTGGGGGGGAGGACGGGACGGAATGGGACGACAGGATAGTGACAGCAGCACAGCTGAGGTGTGCAGCACCACCAGCCCTTTAGAGGGGCGGTGTGGATATGCAGTGACCGGGAAAGGAAGACACAGCTATGGTGTGGGTCAGGGGATGCTGTGACCCCGGGAAGGGAGCGCAGATTTAGGGAGGGGAGAAGGTGCTCTGGCCACAGCCGCGGGGTGATGGACTGCACTGCCGGGCACAGACCCAGTTTGCATCGCAGGGGGGATACACCGAGCCCTCTGCGCNCTCAAGCTGGATCGCATCGGCGCCATGAGCGGCCTCGGATGCTGAGGGACCCCTGGCGGTGAGTGCGCGGCCGGGCCGGGATGGGGCCGGGATGGGGACGGGGGGCTGCGCTCCGGTACCGCGGGGGATGCGGAAGATGCGCTGCCCTGCGAACGCGAGATGCCAGCGGACGGGACTGCAGGTGTTCGTCCCGCTGAGCCTCGCAACCCCCGGCTCTGCTGGCGGGCAAAGAGGAGGACCCCAAAGTTGGCCTTCTTACAATCCCGGCCGGAATCCACCGGCCCTCCCGCTGTCTTGCCCTGCAGAAGGGCCAGAGACCCCAGCTGCTCCTGCAGCAGCTCAAACCGATTCCTCCTAATTTGAGCTAGACCCGTAGGCTCCGGGGAAGATGCAGGAGGAGCTCCGGTGCAACCACAGGTTCCTAGTTTCCCCCTCTGCTTGACACACTTAGGTGACCTATGGATAGGTGTTAGGAGGGCAGGGTACCCCCTGTGTGCCTGCAGTTGGAGACTTAGTGAGGGTCCTGTCTCAGCCATGCTCTAGTGCTTTTAATTTAAGGAAAAACAACGCATTAGTTCCCCAGGTGTCTTCTAGGTGTGGTGACAGCCACGAGTAGCACTTTCCTAACTGCAGCTTTGTATCTGAGCAAGTTATGGGAAGCTCGGAGAAGTTCCTCCCACAGTGCTGCACAGCCACTGTGTAGCAACCAATGGGTGAAGGAGTGTCGCTTCCCCAGAATGATGGGTTTGGGAAAAACATGGCACTGCCTCCCCTGCCAGGTCTCCCTGCAGGTACTGGGGGCAGTGAGGCACGGTTCTGGCCTAGCTCTGCCAGCTGGACACACACAGATGAACTCACACTTCGGGAAGCACTTACCAGTGCAGCCCAGGCCACTTGTTCTTCTCCCCATGGCCCAGCCCTGCAGTAACATAACTGGGCACAGAGGGGACTGCATCCAGCATCCTGCTGCTCTGCAGAGCCATGGGAATAGCACAACCCAAAGGTGCCTACAGGATGCCAGTGCTGGTCTATGGCCTGTCCTGGAGGGATGGGTGCTGTTTTTCTCCTCCCTCATTTAGAGACTCCTCAATATTGCCAAGTATTGCCAGCTCAGGGCTGCAAGAGGAACACACATACCCCATGTACGCAGGTCACACCCATTCTCTCTCACTAAACCCATCAGAACAAGAAAAAAAACTCCAATAGACCCAAGGGCAGGAGGACCAGCAGCTTCCCTCAGCCTCTCCCCTGAACATCAGCCAGAAAGCAAAGGGTGCATTTCCTTCCTTGCTTTAGCACAAGCAAAAAGCTCAGGGATGGCTTCTGCTGAGTCCAGCATCCCCCAGCCCCAGGCCACGGATACTTTGGCAGGGGTTATGGCTGGGGATGGGTAAGGGGTGCTGCATGGCAAGTACTAATGGCACTTTGTTCTTCTTCCTCGCAGGGCTTTGAATCCGTAGTCCACTTTTTCCTACCACGCACAGCCATCCCCCAGGCAACACCTAGAGAAGCAGAGACCCCCTTGGAATGGACAAAAGATGTGGTTGTGGTTTTTTTTTTGGTACGAGGAATCATGGCACCAACTGTTTTGGTTTTGTTATTTTTTTAACAAGTGCTCTCTATCTTATATATATTATATATACAAACACTCACCGAGACAAGGGACAGTGCTTTTCCAAGAGACTGATGAAGCCAGCTGTATAACATTGCTGTTTGTAAATTCATGTCATGCATAAATGTATTTATGTTGTAAAGCTATTTATATATTGTTTATAAAGAGATATTTATAAAAAAATTATTTATGTAACTAAATGAAAAGTCAAGCATTGTAACATTTTTTGTTCTAAGTAGTTGAAAAACTTTAAAAAAAAATCATTCCGTGTGGCATTTTGTAACCTGTCTTTATTTATCAAATTCACATACAATTTAAATGTCAGATTGATTGATTTTAACAGAGCTAAAGAAGAAATTGTTCAGATGTTTTAGAAAAGTCAGAAGTGAGAGAAAGGCCAGCTGATATTTTAAGCTTTGATCCCATATGCAAAAGTAAACTTGTGCCCAATCCTGTGATGCTCTGATGGACTGAATCCTGCCTGGCACTGCAAGACTCTGCAGACCCCAGCTGAGCTCCCTGCGAGAGCACACAGCCTTGGGCAGCACATCTATGCCCAGATCCCAAATGGCACCCATGGAAATGAGCCCACCATGGTTAACAGCCGAGCCCTGGATCGACAGCAGCGTGACAAGGGCAGCATCTCTCCTAGATGTGCTTTAACTACTTCCAGCCCAAGCTTCAGCCCATAACCAGCTCTATCACTGGTGCCGGATGGAGACGCCGTCGCTGCTGACAGCAACAAAGAGCCCACGCTGGATCTGGCTCCCGGCTGTGCTGGTGGGAGCAGAGCTTTGTGCCAGAGGCACTGCTATTCCAGGATCCAGTGGCCCACTAAGTGTCTTGTTGGTATTCTCATTCACCAGCCCTTTGCCACTAAGCTGTAAAGTCCCTTCCTCCAGCAGAGATTTATTTAAGTGAGCCAGGGACAATACGTAGACAGACCGAAATATAGCGAGCTGCCTGGTAAGGATTCATGGACACAGCTGTTGCTACAGCTTCTTGCTATGTAAAGTGCATGAAATAAATTGTTAAAATGACTTGGAGCTCTAAAGGAAACAGCAAGTGAGGGGGCGGGGAGTGCAGTAAACACGCAAACTCCTGCTTGAAGGCTCTTTGGTCTCATTCTTCAAAGAGGCCTTAGAAAAAAAGAGAGTGGCAGGCGCCCAGCCCAGCCGTGACAGGAGTCACAAATTATGCCCTGGCCATTGTAGTGGGCTGGGAAACAACGAGCATTATGTTCTGCTGGGCTCCGGTGCCTAGGACAGGGCAAAGAGAAAGTCACCAAGACCCAGAGGCAAAGCGATCCTTTTCCTTAGCAACCACCAGGAAACCATAGAAACCTCCAGCCAGCCTCACCCCAGCTCTGACAGAACACTGGGTGCACAGAACAAGAGGATTCATCCAGACACCCAACAGCTCAATCATCAGGTTAGGAGTGCATAGGGGTCGTTTCTGACCTCACATGAGCACGGCCTCCGTCAGAGACAGGTACCCACCTTGCAGTGCCCACAGTATCCAGCTGGATGAGGAGCAGCAGCTGATGGACCACATAAGATGCTGCCTATGGGGGACAAAATCAAGACCCTGGCAGGGAGGGAGGCAGGATGGGCAAGTGGCAGCTCCCATAGGGAATGGCAACCCACTGTCAGGGCTCTGTAAGGCAAATACACCTGTGAAGGTCACCCTTGCAGCTCCACACATCTTTAGAGGGAAGGAGGGGCTGTATCAGGAGCTCCTAAAGAGATGCCCATTAAAGGAGATTGTCTGCTGTCACCCATGAAACCTAAAGGACAACAAGGAATCAGTTACTGTGCAGACCTTGCACAGCCAGGTCTGAACAGAGGTGTAAGAAGGTGGTGCTGCAGGTCCTGTTTAGGGTCCTAGTCCTTGAGCATGAAGCCAGAGTAGTGACCATGACAGAGTGACAGGCTGGGACCAAGGTGGGGACAATTCCCCTTCCACTTTCGGCTTTTTGCTGCAAGCCAGAGCTGAAAAAAAACCACCTGCTTGGTGACAGAGGGGTTGTCCTCAACACAGCAGCAGGGACTCAGCCTCAGGAATTCAATCCGCACAATTTTACCACCTAAGTGAGGCAGAACCTGAGATAAGGTTGGGAGATTGAAGATCACAGCCTGGCGTCATGTACAGTCTGGATTCCTGTTTCTCCTCGGCAGCATTGTCCAAGAATAAAAGCACAGCCCACAGCACGGGTCCCTTCCATCCACTGGGCTTCCTGGGAAAAAGCAAGCCCAAGGAAAAGGGCAAAGCTGTATGGCAAAAGGCCATTAGCTTGGCAGAGAAGAGCAATCAGAGCTAGAACTCCTGGTGCAGAGGGAGAGGATAACAGCTTGGCTCCTCACTTTCCTGCTTCTGTTCTGACCAGGGAGCCACCTGTCCCTTAGGACGTGGATTCCCACCAGCAGGACGGGAATATCGTGCCCATGTGTGATGGAGCTGATGTGCAAGAGAGAAGGCAGCACTCAGGGGTGAAAGAACACTTGGGAAAGCTCAGATCCACTCAACCTCAGCCCCTCCATGGCACAGCCAGACCAGTGGGTCTGACAGGCAGAGACTGACACTGCCAGCAGAGGTCAGTTCTCAGAGCACTGATGACCACTTCCTGCTTCACTGGACAAGCAAGAATGGGAATCAGAAGTGGCTCATAAGAGAACAGCAATCACCCAAAATGGCACAACTGAGTCTCCCTGACAGGGGCTCAGTAGAAAACAAGGGCAGCCAAGAAAGAGGGGCCACAGGAAAGTAATTAAGAGGCAAGGAGGCATCTTGTGCAGCAAAAACAAATTCATCTCGCATCACTACCTCCCCTGATGGCCAGCTAGGTCAGATGCTCACAACATCCCATGGAAGGATCCATGGCCAGCCCTGGAAAACTCCCCTGCTACAGCCCAGCCCAGACAGCATAAGTGAACAACAGTTGTTCTGGATGCAAGGTGCAGCCTCAGGAAGTAGCATCTGATATCTCAACCACAGTCTCAGACAATGGCCTTTAGCAGAGGTGTGTACACACACCTGGAAGTGAGGGAAGAAGGAGCCCCAGGGTCCCCTGTCAAATTAGGTCAAATTAGCACTCATGGGACCTACACATTTCCTGCACTACCAGCTGGATGAGCAGTTGCCAATTCAGCTTCCAAATGGGAACGCTTGTGACATGACATAGGAACAGCCTTGATTTCTCCTCTCCAGGAACAATTCCTAGCAGGAGCTGAGCCATAGGCCCCCAGCCTGAAAAAGCACACAGCTCTCTAGTGGAAAAGGACAAAGAGCTTCCTCCAGTGCTGTAGTACAAGTGCCTGGCAAAGCCCAAACAGGCTGGAGCAGACCTTGGAGAACTCATAACAGGGACACTGTTGCCTTCTAATGTGTGGGAAACCTGTTCTGTTCCCCCAGCTCATATTCCATGTTTTTCCCTGGTACCATTTATGCAACTCCTCCCAGGTACTTATTGCTGAAGAGTTACAAAGCCCAGCTCTGGTGACAGCAAATCCCAAAGCAATGAAGAAAAAGAGAAGCCCAGAGTCTCAGAGCAGGAGAGCAAAGGAATTTTCCATCTGGAAAGGGACTTGAGGCATGAAGCAGGGACTGCCAGGGGCAGCAACAAACATGCCCCTGCCACTTGCTCCAGGACTTCTCCAAGCATGGGCTGCTTCCCTCAGAATACATAAAAACAAAGGGAAGGGATCACAGGGCAACTTCCAGAGGGAGCCTGCACCTGACACAAGTGTGAGTTAAAAACAAGAAGGGAATTGAATTCAGGCCCCTTCCTGTCAGTCAGCAACTAACCTTGTCAGGAGGGATGGCAGCACTAACCAAATCAGGCAATTCATTAGGTTGGGGTACGCAGCAAAAGCCCACGTTCTCTGGAGCAGAACTACAGTGAAAATCCAGGGTAATGAGTTGCAAACTGCCTTTGTAAATGACACTTCTGCAGCGACTCTGGCAGGATGGGAAAAGAGCTAATAGGAAAATCATTAGATAGCATCCCTTTGATATTGCTGAAAACTGCACAGGCTATTTTTCCTGCCCCCTCCATAATTAACCTGGTATATTACCCATAATACTCCAGGCTGATAGTCCCACAATGGACCACCTTATCTACATCAGGGGAAAAGAAGGGTATGCTACTTAAATGGAAGACGACTTCTGGAAAAGCTTAAAAGGTGTAAGATTTCCCCCCTACCACACACGTGCCTCTTCTTCAACTCCATCAGCAACCATCCTCTGCCCAGCCAGGAGACCAAAACCCTGTCACAGTCAGCAGGCAGGAGCAAGGCTGCCATGGGAAATGCAGCTGCAGAGGAACTGATCTGCCCAAGGTTGCTCTCTGCAGCTGCAGCAGAGCTGGAAGAGGACACAGCTCCGTGCTTTGCCCCTTATTTACAAACTGTCCTTGTCCTTGATTTCCTTTACGCTAAACCAGGTTACAGCCTGCGCCGCCTGAGGTGCAGAACAGCTCTGAGGAGCAATGCCTACCCACCTGGCTTGTCTGCCAGCAAGGAGAGGTGTCATCTCAGAGTCGTGATGTAAAAGGTACAGCATCACAGCTGGCAGGTGATCCTGAAGGAACTGGTGCTCTCTAACAGCTGCGAAGGTGACAATGAAACACCGAGACGTTACTTACTGCATCAGCACAGAGCAGCCTTAGGACTGTGCTAATCATGAGACAGTGAGTGAAACATGAGGGCTGGTGAGATAAACAGCATCTTTGGGAAGAATCTGGAGGGCAAGAGAACACTACTTCCAAACCTCCTACCCATGAAAATACAGCCTATGGTCAGACAAGCTCCAAATACTCACAAAGAGGCTGATCCCTGATGGAGCGAGGCTTTGCTTACCCACCACAATCAGCTCTTCTGGAAACACAGAGCTATCATGTGTGACTAGGGCATTTCAAAAACACCCAAATGATACAGATTCCAAAGGCTCTTTGGAGCTCTGGAGATGTGGAAGTGTGTGCCATCTTCTACTACAACTAGAGCAAGCAAGGACTACTGGCACAAATTCTTTTGTGCTCTGTGGGGAAATACATATTTTAGGACTGTTAAATGACCTTATGGCATCCCATTACTGCCTGGAATTTCCAGCGTGTATGTATGCACATTCACTAGAGCAGGGACATCTTTTCTTATCAACAAGAAAAAACTGTGGTCACAGCTACCACACTTAGGTAATTTGCAGTGGGGCACGTCATGAGATGTACACACTGCACAAAGAAGCATCTGTGCCACTGGATTCATAGACAGGGAGAAAAGTGCTGCTCTGCCCATTCCTTTGCCTGGATGATCAACTGGAGAGGGGAGTAGCACCACGGGAATGCTGAAAGGCAGGGTCAGCCCAGGCTAGGGGGTAAACACACACTCTCTTTACAGAGTACAATCACTTACCTCTGGGAGCTCTCTGGGAGGGCCAAACTTGAGGAACTATCAGCAAAATGTCAACAGTCCCTGAGAGACACGGACCTTCGTCACGGAACAGAATGAAACAATGACATATTCCTAAAAACTCTGCTGAGAAAGTCAATCAGACTGTCAGGCTAAAATTCCATATTAAGAATACAAGGTTGAGGTTACAAGTAGGAACTGAGATCTCTCTAAATTTTAATTTACCTTTCTTGATGCCCCTGGGTTACTCTCTCTCAGATTACACAAAAATATGCTATGCAGACTCAGGTTTTGGTTCCCTTGCATTAGGTCAGGTGTTATAGAGGACTTAGTGAGGTGGAAAAAAAACAACAGGAAACTTTGTGACCAGGTGCCCGAGATAGGGCTATCTGCGTCTGTTGTATTTGTGAGGCAGGCTCTTAGATTTCTCCATTACCCCGTGATTTAGAATAATAAAGAGCAAGGTTGTTTTTCTGCATTGCAGTTTGCAACAGACCAAAAATAAGAATCCCCAGCACTAACAGCACCACAAATGCACAAGTTTGGGCTGTTTTACTGTGCAGGGGTGGGCTTTGTGTGGTTTCTGGCTTAGCTGAACTCATATAACCCTGTACAGAACTGAAAGTTTAGGAAAAATCTGGTTTGCCCATGTGATTTATGTTCTAAAATAGCTATCACAGATAAGGGTACTGTTTCTTCTGTCTTCCCTGCAATGAGTAAGCACAAGTCTGCTTGGCACACGTGGACCAATGCATTTTGCCCTCATAGGATAAGAACACTAAAACCAAAAACACCCTCTGGGATCTGCATCCTTTTACATTCTTTCAGGAACTGAAAGATGTTCAGCAAAATTCACTTTGCAGGGCTGGTGGGAATATGGCCACTTCTTTCCACCACTGTCTTCTGTAAGGAACAAAAGCTTCACTTTCTCCAGCTTCACTCTGGAGAGCAGCTCTGCAGGTCCTACTCCTGTACACCATCCACGGAGAGAGACCTGCAAGCCTGAGAGCAGCTCCACAAGCATCCATGGGATTTCTTAGGGCTGCACAAGACTGATTGCAGGACAGGTCTCAAATCTGAAGACAGAAGGGTCTGTCAGCATCACTGATTTTCCCTCCTGCTCTCAACACAAGAGTAAGTTAGCATTCAGCTTAGCTAAGAAGGTGAGGAGGAAAGTAAAAGAGATTTTAATCAAAAACTTTTTTTTTCTTCTGTTAAAGACTGACATCAGCACTGCTTTATTGTGTTCCAGAATTGCCTGATGTTAGCTGGTATCAACCAAGTCTCAGCAGGAATGCCAGGGACATTTGTTAGCATGAGGCACAGCTTTAGGGCTAGGGCAGCCTACCAGCACTGCAATCAGCTGAGATCCTCTCTTCCATTTTCCAGCTCAGTGCTCAATTCCATATTAAACAAGCACTAGTACAAGTGGAGCTGCAGAACACAAAGCTAGACAATAAAGCCCTGAAGAGCAGAGGGAAAGCAGTTTCCAACCACTTTCTCTCCCTCTGGGTGGAAAAGGCAAACAGGAGTTCAATAGCTCAAAGTCTGTCCTGCTGCAATCTTGGAGCGAGCTGCAGCTGGAGCATCCCATCGCTGCCATAAACCAAAGCAGGGCAGGATGCTCGCCCTGCACCAGGGAGCAGCGTCCAGCAGTGCTCAGACAAGCTGTGTTAGCTGCCTCCAGCAGGCACAGGCAATCCATAGGAGTTTGCATCAAATCTGCCTCTGCTTCCACCTCCCTCTCATCCCCATAGCAGTTCAGCTCCCTGGGCACTCCCCACTTGAAACTGCTCACAATTCAGCCCCTAATTCACACAACTCTGCTCTGAGTTGCTGCCCTTCCTGTAGTCAACAGGATGTCAACGCAGTCTTTATCTGTTGTCCTTCTCAAACAGCACAGCACCTCCTGCATCCTTGCCCGTTAACAACTCTGCCTTCTGCTTCATTTCTGGAATAGCTTCTAACTCTTTCCTTCAAGCCAGATTCATTAACCAGCTGCTGCAGAGCTGTTTGCCTCCCCCAGGTACTCTGTGCATGTCATTTGTTAATGACTCATCTCAGCCTGGGCTCATTTCAGACATCCCTCTCCTTTTGCAGCACCAAGCCCTTTGCTGGCACACCAGGAAAGCCAAACATGAAAACAGCTCTATCCCCACCAATAACCCAGTCCCTTCTCTGTCCTTTGTCACCATCAGACATGGGACAGCTCTTTATTCAAAGTGCTATTTCCTCTCTTGCTGCTTTGCTGATCAAAGGCAACGCAAACCAAAGCGTAAATAAGATCCTCACCCCCAGCCAGGCTTTGAGAACAGCAAAAACGTAAGAACAAACTCAAAAACTTCCAACCACTAAAGAAGCTTCAGCAAACTAATGTGACTCCTGTAACTGGCAGGCAATAAACACCAAGGGCGCCAAACTCACATCGACTTCCCCAGCAGACTGTGGCTTGATGAGGAGCTAAAATTATTCCCAAAGGCATTTGTATTCCTCCTGCCACTTTGCAGGAGTGATATTAAAAATGGAAAGGAAAGAGGACCATAGAGCCTCACTAGTCAAATCCAGTGAGGAAGTGGATGACCAGCACATTGCAGCTATCCACACAGCAAGCTAGAAACAGACACAGTCCATCTCCATCACACAGACTTGAGGACACAAGGTCCACCTGCACCTCCTGAGAAGCTGAACACTGGAAGAAGCTGAAACAGGAGCTAATACTGCCACTGCTTGGGAAACAGTTCCCTTGAGTTACTGGTGAAGGCTTCATGCTCTGGGCTTATCCACTTAACATCCTTGTTGCATTTCTAGGGGGAGAGAGAGCTGGTGAAGAATCAGAAGCCTGACCAGAATCAGAAGTGTCTGGGACTTGACCCAGAGGAAGCTGGAGGGAGGGTATTTAGATCTTCCGCTCCAGATTGAAAGCTGGTGTGCCTGTACTGCAGGAGAAGAAAAGGAGAGGGATTTACTTTCACAAGTGAGCAAGTCCTGTGACTGAGGACTGCAAACACGCAGATGGCAAGGAGTCCTGGTAGCAATAAGAGGAAGGCACGTGCATTGCACGAGCAAATGCAGGTGACAGCTGGCTGCAGGACTGGAGCCTTGTCACAGTCCTCTGCTTAAACAGCTCCCCTGCCTGCTCAGGGAAAGAGCTTCTCTTTACAGAAGTGAAATGCAGGAGCCAAACTACAAAACAGCACTCTGCCAGATGCAAAGGAAGGAACTGACTGGCCTAAGAGCACAGCTACGAACCTTCCACAACCAGGCACCAAAGCTGTTTAGGCTCAGGACTCGGGGCTCAGCTACCAGCTTTGCCACAGGTCCTTCTGCACAAATCTGGACAAAGATGAACTGATGACAAAACGTGAAGAAGCTTCCCTGTCTCTCAGATGCATCAGAGAGATCAGTCAGACCTTCGGTCAACATACATCAAGAATCAAATAAATGCTCAAGTGAACAGGTGCCATTGGACAACAAGCCTAAGACAGCCTCCAAGTCAAGACTCCAGACTCTGACATTAAATCAGCATTTTTAATTTTTTTTCTAAAATGTACTTTTTTATGAATTGCTGTTCCAATGCTTCCCCCTTAAAAAAAACCCCACACCGTGCCAAACTTGGTGCAAATCACCTGAAGTTAGTTTGTAACAAATAAAAAAAAAACCCCACAAAACAAAGGCTGAAATGCTTTAGAATCACAACAATGTACAAAAAAAAAAAAAAAAAAAAAAAAAAAAAGAGGGAGGAAAATACAACCTGAAAGTGTTCAAAATTCAGAAAGACTCATCAAGTCCATTGCTTCAGCAAGGGGATGCTGCCGCGACCCCTGCCAGTGGGTCCTGGGCCACCAGCCTGCCTCCATGCCAAACAGGCTCCTCTCCCACTGTTGCCAGCATCCAAGGAAGAGCGAATGCATTGCCCTTTGAAGGTATCAATGGGGGAAACAACTCACAAGCAGCTCTGGGAGGTCACATCACATTCAGGAGGAATAGTTTCTAGCATGCCCCTAATCACCTGCAAGGTCTGTGTGAAAGAGCAGCCTGCTTCCTCCTTATTGTACTGATGCCTCAGAGATGCAGAACAGTGCTTTAAATCTGTGAGATATTAAAGGGCAGTAAACAGACAGTTAAGTAAACAGCCCAGCACTGGAACTCATCTTCACAGAGCGAGGTAGTGTGAATTTCACCCCAGTTTAAAATAGACAGGGGTAGCGGAAAGGCTGAAGGCTTCCATGTAAAGCAGTTCCTGGCCTAGAAACCTTCCTGTGCTCCCTTTGGGAATGAAAAGATCTGTGTTGATGGCTTCCTCGCTCCCAGCCTGGCTTTGGTAGCCACACTTCAACCCTGGGATTCAGATGCTTGCTATAGAAGCTCTCCCATGAACTGATTCAGTAGAGCAGCTTCCTCAAGGTTAAGCAGCAATGAACTAGCTGGGAGGGAGCAAAACGGTCCACAGATATTTTGGTTTTTCCCTGCCCCTTTTGGTTAGTCCCTTTCTTTAAAAGTCTCTCTTGACAGGACCAGAACAGAGACACCCTGAAAACTCATAGGAGCTGCACAGTGTAACTTAGCCAGATGCTGCTAACTGGGAGCTGTTCAAACAGGGCTTTTACTTGCCAGCTGGGAAGGGACTGGCCCAGAACCCACTGAAAAAGGAGACGCAGGCCCTTTTTGCTCCTCCTGTTGTCATTCCTAACTGAATGACATTTAGATGGCATGTTCTAGTGACGGCTGGAGACCAGCCCTTTGACTTTGGACATCTTCTTTGTGGGCTGCCTTTGTTCTGTGTGTGGAGGGCACTCTCGCTCTACCAGCTGCTGTTCCATCTCCTGTGCCGACGACGAGGCTGTAGCTTTTAATGTTTTCTTTATGTTTGTGACCTGGTCAAGAAGAGACAGTCAATCAGCACCTGCTTCTTTCTCCCTTTGCAGCAGACACTCTGTTCATAAACATATTGAAAAACCCCTGGAGTATAAGAGTGGAGATTATAAAAGAGACTCTCCCAGCAGTAACATGCTCTGCATTTGAGTTTAATAAAGGTAATGTTTCATCCTCATTTACAGACAGAGCTGATAGTATTTCCAGTCTGGAATAACTGGGGATTACATTTTTTTTCCTAAGAGACAGTGGTACAATATTGTACCACCCTTCTGTTTAGCTGGAGGGACCACTACTGCCTTGCTGCAGAAGGAGCCATCCTACCATTCTGTTAGCCAGAAGCAGGAAGGGGAAAGGAGACAGTAAAAGAAAAACCTACTCTCAGGACAGAACTCAAAAACCAAAAATGCCATTTGGCCTACCTGACTACCTGAGACACGTATCTGCTAAGAAGCAGGAACAGAATTGGTTTTGTGAGAAGCAGCAGTAATGTTTCTGCTACTCTGTGTGAAAAGGAGAGATACAGCACTAAGCACCACTCTCGGTCCCCTGGAACTCTGCAGGGCTCACCACAAATACAGTGAGCAAACCTTCAAAAAAACCCCAAGGTTTAGGACTCAGGTGTGCCAGCTCCAAGCCAAAGGCATCTGGCAAACCAAATGTGCTATGGATACCGAACAAGCCTCCAAGCAGATGCAAACATAAACCTGCAGGGATGATAACCCCTGATGCAGTGTCTTGGGAGGCCCATCCCCACCTTCCCCGCGGGCGGAGCCGAGATTCGGGTGCAGGGCTGGGTCGGACCGCGGGCTCGTGCTGCCACCTAACGGCGGGAGCGCGCCAGGGCCTGGCCCGACTCGGGGGAGCAGCCGCGGGCACTTTTTGCAAAAGCAATTGAGACTCCAGAGACTTTTAACTACACTTCCAGGTTTAACAAAGAGAAGTGTTTTTGAATTCCTGCCTGCCTTGTATGAAGGGAACAGAGTTGCAATGAAGATTTGTGGTAAAAGCATAGTTTTCCTAACGAATCAATACAGGAAACCACAATTAGTGCAGTCACTTAGCCGAAATTTATAAAAATTTATCAATAGAAGTTCCACGCTGCTGGATGTCTGATGTTTGTGGTCTTACTAGCACTCAGAAGCAGATGTGTTTTCTTTCTACCCCATGCCTGATTTACATGATTGTTAGCCTTCTTCTGAGAGCCGTGACCATCAACCAGGTGTTTATTATAGATTATTTCCTTCAGCAAACAAACATTTATCCAACAGCATAGAGGCCTGAGATGACTCTGTACCCACCTCCATCTCTACCTGCTGCTGAGTTCGGTGGTGGTTCTCTTTGTACTGGTTGGCTCTAAGTACTTGCTGCTCAATTCCTAAAAGAACTGCTTCACAGCCATCACACCTGCAAGATACAAATGATGTCAAACAGTGTTTACGAATTCTCCCTGGAGCAGCTCAATCAGGCAATCTGAAAAGTCAGGCTCATCTAAAAGTTTAAGAGATTATTAAATTTATACTTCCTGCTTAGAGTTGCAAAAAGCTGGCAAGAAAAAGCTTTGCTGTGTACTCGATGCATTTCTCAGCATTCTCTAGAGTCTGTGTTACCCTTACCATCAGAGAGTTAAGTGCAGGTTCAGTGCACTTTCATCTTCCTTTTCAGACAGAATTACAGCTTAAACAGGATGCAACACAGTATTAAAATGTAAAATTTTAAAATTATGGAATAAAATAATATTGAGATAATCCTCCTGCCTTTTAAGTGTTCAAATGACAAGAGCACTCAGCATGGAACTCAGAATTGGAAAAGACAAAAAAGGGAATTGGCAGTGGGTTGACTGTTACCTTCTAAACAATGCTGCAAGGTCTTGGAAGCTGTCAGAGCCCTCCTACCATGACGGGACTAAGAGAGTTGGAGCAGAGAAGCAAAAAACCTGCCCCCACCACAGGACAGCATATTTGTCCAGCAGTTTAATTACTTTTCACGTACTCATTACCATAGCAACTAGGAAGCAATTCCCAGTCAGCTCAGGACCTGCCACGGGCTCCACAGTCTATGCGGGAATTTCTTTAGGTGGGAAGGGAATCCTACAAAAAGATGAGAAACAGCTTCCTGGCAAAGGTACAAAGAGATAATAATACTACAGTCCCACTGTAGCTGCAGACAGGCTGCATTTGCAGGAACAAAGAGAAGACAAAGCCACCTGAAACTTCAAACTTGAAGAGACATCCCATCCAAAGAGCTGTGATTCTCTAGAATTTGCCCACACAGTTCTAAACACAGTGAAAAAGGCTGAAAAGTAACAGTTCTGTCTCCATTATTAAGTGCTGCAGTCCCCACCACAAAACCATGAGTCCAGTTTGGCATCTCTTTTTGCAAAGTCCTTGACTCGTCACTGGGGCTCTGCCATGCAAAAGCTACAGTGAGAGCAGAAGCTCACAATGTGGTAGAGTTTGGCTTGACATATAATACAAATTGAATCCCAGATGGGAGCTTGGAAAACTTGCCCAACAGACTCCTCCTCCAAGTGCCTACTTATAGCATAAGACTCCTGATTAATGGAACATGGTGAAATTGAGCCAGCACTTGAAACTGTGAGGGGGGAAAACAGGACAAGCTATGTACAAGGAACGAGGGTGGAGAGATTGCCTCACCATTCCTGGAGTGTTTTGACAATGTTACTGATGTCCTTCTTCTGAATGTCTCTGCCAATACAAAAATCCACCTCTAACATCTGGTTTCGTTGATCTAACTTCCCTTGGATAATATCTGTGTAAACCGCTTCAATAATGAGATCTTCCAGCTCCCTCAGATTCCTCATATCCAGGTCCTTCAGCAACACAGAATAGGGAATGCACTAAAAACAGCAAGACCAAGAGTAAGTTAACAGTCCTAGAGCAAAAATGAATGGCTACGTCTCAAAAGGTTGAGACTCAAATGTTTATTGTATCCTACACTTTGACCTGCAGGCGCAGCAGTGACTGATCATGGCAGAACAAATGCTTGCCAGGCTATGAAATATTCTGACACAACTTTGGTAATTCCTGAAGCTTTGGTATAGTATAGCGCATTCTAGAAGAAAAAAGGTAAATGGGATTGTAGAAGAAATTAAGAGTGTGGCATAATTTTCCCTAGAACAAAAAGTCAGTGTTTTAAAGAATGATTCTCCATCTCCAGCAGTGAAAAAAGCCATACAAAGTTTCCCAGACCTTCCTGACCAATCTGCACGTCAGTTCAGACACCCTCACACTTCACCTATGGAAGTCCCCTAAGTCAATATCCCAAATGCACCAGGAGAGAACACTGTACCCTACATGTACCTTCCCAGTACAGGATTTTTTTGTGAGTACCCATGCAGTCTGATAAAACTTCAGTGCTCTGGAGTGGATGCCATTTTCTAGAATAAAACCAAGAGACAACAGCTGTCAAACCCCACACACTTTACCTTCATTCGGGAAGCCAGGCTTACGATCGTCAAGTGTTTCAGCTTGTTTTTCTGAGTCACTGTTAATTCAGGCAGGGTATCTTTGTTTGCTGTTAATGTCAAAAAGACAAGATTCAGGACTTTACTTTGAAAATTACATAATCCAGGCTGCAGAACTTCAGGCCAGCTATGCTACACTACACCCTGAAATACTGAACACCTCCAGCTAATGTGGGTGCTGGCTGGTGAGCAGAGCATGCTGCTGCTGCTGCTGCAGATAAATTGGCACAACCAGGGAGAGAAGGGGAAAAGTTAAGAACAACTTGGCAATTCCATTCTTATCTACTTCTTTAGTAATTCTGGTTCTGGAATTATAAGGTAATTCATAACTGGTGCCCTGCTGAAACAGTTGGTCAATGGCTTTGTTTCTACCAAGTAATTTTTATTTCATTAACAAGCTGACAGAAAAAAATCTTCCCCCTTTGCTGATCTGGTTGTAAATACAGCTGGTTTTATTTCCCTGAAGAGCTGCAGAATTTAAAGTGCAAAGTACCAAGCTGAGGACAAGAGGAGAAATCATTAATCTAGATGGCCACACTGTCACTGTATTATATCCATGTGCCTCATGAATATTTAAAAAGAGAAAGGAAACTGGCAGACCTCCAAAGCTAAGAAACTCTTTAAAATATCTACTTTAATGGAAATTAGTGTTTCAGGGCCACTCAAGTTCTCCCATCCATCCCACCTCACACAATGCTCTGCATTTTGACTGCTTTTCCCCCTTTCTCTTTCTTCACTAGAAAAGGAAGAATGAACTGTGCTGTCACACAGTGACACAAGAGCCATGGACAGCAAGCACATCCTCTAATCAGTCACAGAATTCATGAGGCTCATGTTGCTCCACAGACACTGGAATTTCCAGTCCTTGCACTTACAGATGCCACTGCTCCTTACAGGCACTAGATAGCTCATCCACCACCCTGAGAAACAGCACTATGACAGAATTATTTGTCACACTCTGTAATGGTCTGGATGAGGCTGCTACCCACAAATGAAGCATTAAATTGTAGCAGAATGGAAGCATAAGCACCGGAGATAAAAGCACATTTCAACAGATACAAAGATGATTCACACATAGTCTTTCTAAAGCTGTATAAAAGTCATTATTTCAACTTGTATTCTAGCTAAGAAATTATTCACTTTGTTTCAGCAATGCAGTCATGGAATAAAAGGTTATCTCACAAACCATATAGGTTTTTATAAATAATGCAGAACAATTTTGTCCAAGTTTTGTGCAGTTTCCATAACTGGTGTCATCTAAATTTCCATAGAGATGTCTGACATTTCCCTCTACAGAGGTAAGTGGCCCGTGAACATCAAGGAATTCTGCTGCAGACCAATTCAACCCAGCGCTGCAGTCCCATCCAAACCAGTAACACCCCAGAGTCTCTAACCCTTCCTTTCATTTTTAGCAAGCAGAAAGCACACATGACCCAGGCCCCCTACAGACAATTCTCTTCCTAAGAAACTCTTGTTTCTGGATGCTTTCACCCAGCCACACTACACCAGGCATCTAAGAAAGCAAAGAATTGCCTCTGACAATCCTAAAGGGCACCCAGTCCCACCCTCTGCAAACGGGCAGCAGTCTCTTACCTACATAGTCCCGGTAGGTTCCATATGCAAACAGGTTCAGCAGCTGGAAATAAGCAGCGTTAGACCCCTCAGCAAGCTGGATGGGGAGAAAAGAAAGGTCACATAAATTGGGCAACACAACCCTGATAGGCATCTTCTCCAGAGAATGGTGTAAGTCTACACAGGACTTAAGCAGAAAATCCATTATATCCCAAGCTGGACCCCTTCTAAGGCCTCAAGAGCAGGATATTTCAGCAGTTTTAGAGTCAAGATGATCCAGCCATTTCTATGCACTGGAGCTTAACTTCAGTTTGGACTGTCAACTGCTTTGTGTGGCAACTTGGGAGGTAAAAGAAAAAAGCAAATCTTAACTTCAGCTGACAACCTACAGGGCCAGCCCCTCTCATCAGGTGATAAGCAAGCAGGTAATGGTGATGGCTGGTAAGGATCCTGTGAAAGCTAGGACAGCTTACCTGCAGAGCCACCACAGCTTCAAAGCAAAGCAAGCTGGGACACTGTAACTGGAGTGCATTTGAAGGTAACAGCTCTTCTCTTGCCTGCAAACTCTTCATTGGAATAACGGCAGCACCAAGCAGTGATTTTTATTGATTGGGTTTTTAATACCATTAGCTGCACACAAACCCAGGAAAAAACCAGCACTTGTGATTTGATGCTGAATAACCATCGAGGTGCTTTTATGCATATTTAAGAGCCTGTTTGGAAAGCCAAACTTGCTGTACACTGTGTTACTCCAGCTGCAGAGATACTCAACTTAGATTCCTTCATTGTAGAAGACGCAGGGGCTGGCAAAGCACTCTCAGCAAAAGCTCTGGAACTTGCTTTCCACCTTGGTTTGAAATGGTTTGGATTTGGTTACCACCCAGGCCTGATACACTAGACATCTGTTCACAAAGACTTTTGGAGAGCACTGAAGTTGTGCTTTCCAGGACAGTAAAGAAGTAGAAAGCGATTTTTTTCCTTGTTGGCTGCCAAAGTGCCTTCTTAAAACTGCTACTGTGCTGCTGCCAGGCTTTTGCTGGGTTAGCAATTGCCTTAAGGTAGCAAAGCTTTATACAGGTATTCTTTAACACCTAACATATACAGGCAAAAGCAAGGTCAGTCTGTTATTCAAAAACATCTCTCAACCCAGGTAAGTTGCAACAGGCCCTCCTGGCACAGAAATTTCACCCACAGGCTGCCTGTGGAAACTTCTGGAGATCCCTCATACCAGTAGTGCAGAAGGGGCATTAGAATAAAAACTCAACTCTTACCTCTTTCACATTTGTTAACTCCAACAGCTCTCCGAAGACATAAACCCCAGGAGCTTCCAGCACTTGATTTATAAGAGCAGTCAGAGCTGAGCCACTTGTTCCTTTGGCTAGTAAAATGAACTGCTCTAGAAGATTGCAGGACGGCTTCTGTTCTCCTGCCATTCTAGGTTTTCAATCTGTCAGCAAAAGAACATAATATTAATACATCCTTTCTCTCCTGCCTGGCAGGGGACCAGAAGGTGCTCAGCATAGCAACATTTCAGCTGCCAGCCTTTTCTTCAACATTCAGGGGGCAGGCCAAAAACCCAGCAGGTTCAACTGCTGATTTAGCTGGGGAGCAAGGATGACTCCCACAATTTCTAAGCAAAATTTCTGTCTGATCAGCTCCCTAAAAGGATCTGCTCTTGCAGATCCCTTCTTATAAGACAGGAGTTTAGATTTTATGCTGTTTTCAGACTTTTCCTTCTAGTGATGCTGCCAAATAATGCCAACTGTAAAGATGCTTATTGATACACTTGATTGACTTCCTCCTTCCTCATTACACAGCTCCAAACCAGCAACCAACATAATTCCCTATGAAGGACTGATGCACTCTGTGTGCCCACACATCCCACCTTTTCCTTTGACTCTGGCTATTGATACACTGTGTTTCCATAATTCCCATTGAGCCCAAAAGGTAAAAAGGACTGGGGCCTGTAAGCAGCTCCCCTGTCTGCACTGTGCAGTTCAAGTGTTTGGGGTTAACTGAGAAGCTTAAGTGATAAAAATACTCTTTCTACAAAGGCTCTATTTAAGTCCCTGTAAAGAGAGGTCCTTTGTCTTCAGCTGCTGCCTGACATTTCTGGTGTGCATGTTGTCTCCCAGCACCAACATGTTGCTTTTGAAATGCAAACCACTATTTATTAACAAGTTCCACAAAATGAGCTGTTTGTTTACAAACAACTAAGACAAAACTTCCCAAGCATGTTATTCAGAAACCAAACTAACAACTTAGCAGATAAGGGAGGTTTTGTGTTATGTTTGTATGGGATAATTATCAAGCAGAGGGTATAACCTTGATGAAAACCAAACACCAGAGAACCTGTTTGGTTCTGTGTCACCCACATGGGCTGGGCCCACATCCACCCTTGTGGGGGCAGCACAGTCATACAGGGGCTTTGCTGTTCCACCAGGCCTAACCAAATTAAGGCTTGTGAAGGCATCACAGCTTCCTGTATTAGTCAATTTCTAAAAATACACTTTGCTTTGTTCTATTACACCTGCAGGTACAAATGGTCTCAGCTTTAGAGGGCAACCTTTAACACTCTCCACACTGAAGTATCTCAGCCCCCGAAGTCTCTCTGGGGTTCTTTCCACCAGAGGCACACGTGCAGCCAGGCTGAACAGCACCTCAGCTCTGACCGAGCAATCCCTGCCCTACAGAACACCCGGTGTGCCTGCTTACCACATCAGTGTGCTCCCTCTGCTCACAGAGAGGACAATTTCCTCACGAGAGAATATGGATTGACTGTGCTGGCAATGAGATTCAGATTTCACAGTTCTATTGTCCTCCCTCACAGGTAATCAAACCACACGCTGTTGTACGAGGTTACAAAAGACTGGCTGGCTGTATCCATGCCCTAGTGGGAAAGAGATGCCAGCTCTCTGTCCCTTTCCAAGTAAATGTTCGGACAACTGCGATGCTATTGCAACGTGTGTGCACACCCGTGTCACAGGGAATACCTCGCTGCTTCCACAACCGACTTACCCCGGTGAGAAGTGACTGAAATACAGCAGATACTCCAACATAGCTTGTTCAAAGGCCACAACAACCCAAGCAGGGGGACACGCCGGGCTTCTCTCGCGGTCAGGCCTTTCTAAGGTAGCTCAAGGAGTTTCAGGGCGGGAAGCGGCCCGCAGACCCTGCAGCAGGAAGGCGGGGGTTTCCCGGCCCTGCCGCTTCCCCCAGACCCCTGGCATAGCCCGCGGGCCCCACCGAGCCCTGCCGCAGGGGGTAATTTACTGGGAGTCCCTCACCGCTGCCCCTGTTCCCGGGAGGCTTCTCCCAGACCCGGCATTACCTCTCCGCTCCCGGCCTCCCGTCCCGCCGCTCCCGGCGCCGAACCCGCCTCGCCTCAAGCCGCCATGATGGCGGCGCCGGTGTCCGCGCGCGGCTCCTTCCCCCCCGGAACGCGCGGGCCGCGCCGAACGTTCCGCCCGATCCCCGGCGGCCGCACGGAGCGGGAACCGCGAGCCGGCATTCCCCGGGATACCGGGATGGGGACGGCGGGCTCGGTGTGATGGCACCTATAGAGCCAAGGTCCAGCAGCCCATGGAGCAAACTTCACTTGCTTATGCTGCAACAGCTGCTCCGCTGGGTCCCAGCAGCTGTTCCAGCATAAACAAGAAAATTCCTGCCTCTCTTTTAGGGGATACGAGGTCCTGTGGCAGCATCACGGGGTTTGCACCCCAAAATAACCCGTGCCAAGGGCTGCTGTTGTAAGGCCACTTCGTTATTAGAAGTGGGGCCATTATTAGATTGAATGGTTGCACTCGGCACTGGAACAGACTCCCCAGGGAAGTGATCACAAAACCTGGCAGAGCTCAAGGAGTGTTTGGACAACACTCTCAGGCACACGGTGGGATTCTTGGGACTGTCCTGTGCAAGGACAGGAGTTAGGCTCGATGATCCTTGTGAGTCCCTTCCCACTCAGGATATTCTGTGATTCTACAAGCTGAGCCTCTCGGGCCAGTCCTCCTGGGAAATACCAAGGGATGGAGTGAAGATAGAACTGATTTTGAACTCCATAGAAAAATGGTCCATGCAAATGATAAACCAAAGGGCAGAGCTCTGGCTGTGACATGGGACAGCAGGGAGGGAACTGGAAGGGTTAAGATCCTCCCCAGGGCATAGATCAGGAGCTAAAAGATGCTTGAAGGGGTATCAGAATGAGGGTGGAAACAAGAGGGAATTGGGGGTTGTTAACCTCCTCAAGGTTTGTAGGCTCATCCATGCCATGTTGTGAATAAAACGTGCCTCTGTTAAAAATCCTTCAGCTGAGAGCAAAGTGCTTCTGGCTTTCAGTCAGCAAGTCCCTGAAGATCAAATCATGGACCAGCACGGTCAGGAGGGGGGAACTTTCAAGGAATGAACATCAGAAACTATTAGGGAAACTGATGGGGCTTAGCCTGTGTGTCAGAGCCAACCACAGCAGGTCCCTAGGGTCCCATCATCCATCAGAGAAGGGGTGTCAGACAAGCACAGAGATGCAGGTGCTGGAATGCTGTTGTGACACTCTGGGCTTCACAGCAAATTGGATGTAAAAAACCAGGCCCTGCGCAACAAGGGAACTCAGCCAGGGCTATAACAAGCCAGGCAGTAATTTACTTAAGCCACACTTAGCCCTCATCTGCACAGGGAGGAAGAATTACCTCTTTAATCACATCCTAACCAGGCCCTTCCCCACAGTTCCTGTCATCCTGCAGACACGCTGGAACAGTTGCCTTGGACAAGCAGCGTGTGGCCTCCTTTTTCACAACACTTGCTAAAGCTCAAATTCCAGGCTGAAATAGAAATGGAAATATAAGATTGTGAGCTATTTTCCATGGATTCTGCAACCTTTTGCTAGAGCCTGTGGGTAAAAATCATCTGCTAGCCCCATGTAGGTCAGCCAGGAGTCCCTGTCCTGATACCTCCCAACTGCTGACAGCCAGCCTGGCTGGCTGACCTGGACTTTGGAGGACAGCGTCAGCTAAGCTCAGCTTTTGGGATGGATTTTTGTTTTTAAGAAGAAAAATATGTGTATGTCCAGCTGTCACTCTCCCTTTTAAACAGCTATTAATAGCAACCTCTTGCTCCACCCACGCAGCTCTCTGTGTGCCAGGAGATGTTAATCCATTTTATCTTTTAATGTTGGCATTATCTCTTGACTCACCCCACCTCTTCCCCTTGTGATTCTGCAGTCCAGGTCCCTTTCAGGCAGCACATAATTCACCTTATTTCCCTGCACTGCCACAGTAATGTCCTCAAGCAGTGGGGTCCTGGACCCCACTGACCTCACCAAGGAGAGGGCCAACAGTGAAAACACTTTTGTGTTTCTTATATTTTTCCTTATATTTCATTACTCACCTGTGTGTGCTTCCATGACCCTTCATCCATTCATCCTCATTCCCTGCAGCTGCCAGAACACACCTCCAGAGCATGGTGGAGGGGAGCTCCCAGGCCCCACTGAAAAGTTTCCAAACTCTCTTTATTTCCCAGGATCCAGGGACTAAGCTGCTTGCTGGACTCTCATCTCAGCCAAGCAAGCAGTGATGTCTGAGTGGTTGTAGATGTGAAGTTTTACAACCTCTTCCATCAAGTGTGGGGTGGGATGAAGCCTCAGTTTACTAAACTATCTCCCAGTTACTCTGCTCTGCAGACACACCAGCTCCTTTACCTGCACCTTGAGAACAGCTGCTGGAGAAGCAGAAAACAGGCTGGAGGCATCTTCTCGCCTGCAGTGGTAGCTCAGGAGCTGCCACACTTGCCAGACATGTGAAGGAAAAGTTTTCATTTCCAAGTGGCACCAAAGGATAGAGGGATTTGCAGCAACTTTCTTGCAAGGAGATTTTTAAGACAGTATGTTCAAGAGTGCTGTTTGTGTTAATGCAGCCCAAGGACTTTGAGAGATCCCAGGGTTTTTGTCACTCTGAGTTGTGCTGTCATGTGTTCCACTGCTGCCTGGCCCTGCACTAGTCACAAGAGCTTCACACTTCAGCTATGAGCTCTTCTGTGATTTTCAGAACTTCATGAATGAGAGGCCTGTGCCTCCCTGCACAGCAAGGCAAATTTGGGAATCCTGAGACTTGGCCAGGAAATGCAAAGGCTCCAACTCAAAACTCCATAAACATCCCTACCCCTCTGCTAGAGAAGCCCTTCAAGGCTGCAAGAGTTCCTTTCTATGAGATCTATTTGGTCTCTGGCTCCTTCATCTCTGAGGAGCCTGAATGGACTGAGTTTCTTACAACTTCTGTAAACCAGCATGTCCTACTTCCACCTGGCAGGCTCATTTCCTACATACAACCATTTGTTTCTGCCTTTTCCAGGTCTGCTTTTGTCTTGCTTGCCTTTTCTCCTCATCAGTCTTTTCTCCTCAGTGATCTTTAGTCCCTCCTCTTTAGACAGCATGCAATTCCACAGCCTAGCTAAAATCCAGGATGGACTCTTAACAAAATATAGATATATATTTGCACAGCTCACCCCAGCACTCTGCCCAAAATTACCCCTTCATACACTTAAACTGATGGTAGGAAATTGAGCATGGATCGTATACATCAGGAAAATAAATGCTGCCTATTTTTATTATTAAGATCTCTTGTCAGTGATACTGGCAGTGGCCTTGCCCTTATGCATTAAATGCAGCCTTTATTAACACTCACATTCTCCACTTTTGCACAGCGGGCGATTTGGAGGCAAGAAGAGCCATGAGTGAGTGTATTGATGGCACCCTGACTGTTCACTGGTCCTCATTTGAGGACTGGGTTACAACTGCTGCCTTTATTTTAACCATTACTTAATGCTTTTATCGGTTGCACTCAGATTGTTAAGAGAGGGGTTAATTAGCTCACGTTAAAGAGCAGCCTGGCTCCTGAGATGTGCTAACAAACCTGAGACTTCCCCTGCCACAATCAACTCTGCTACACAAACATAAAGGCCCTGAAGATGATTAGAGGGCTAGAGCACCTCTCTGATGAGGAAAGGCTGGAAGAATTTGCATTGTTCAGCCTGAAGAAGAGAAGGTTCCAGAGTGACATTATCCAGGCCTTTCTGTGCCTGAAGGGGTCCTACAAGAAAGCTGGAGAGGGACTTTTTACAAGGCAATAGAGTTCTAGTGATAGAACAAGAGGAATGGCTTCAAAATGACAGAAGGCAGATTTAGATTAGATACAAGGATGAAATTATTTCCTGTGAGGGTGCTGAAGCACTGACACAGGTTGCCTGGCAGAGCTGTAGATGCCCCATCCCTGGATGTGTTCAAGGCCAGTCTGGATAGTCTTTAAGTCCCTTTCAACTCCAACTGATCTGCGATTCAAATTTCTGCAGCACAAAGAAGGCTGCCTTTGTTCCAGGGGGCAGCACACTATTTATCCTAAACCTTCTCCACAATGCTGGTCCTGTTGGCTCCGGCCTCGGGACACGCAGAGTCACGCAACTGTTAGGTTTGGGAGGGACCTCTGGCGATCATCCAGTCCAACCCCCTGCCAAGGCAGGGTCACCTGGAGTAGATGGCACAGAACTCGTCCAAGTGGGTTTTGAAGGTCTCCAGCAGAAGCTGCTCCGGGTCTGAGCACCCCGGTCCCCAGCACCACCGAGTTCAAGGGTGGAGCTCCGCCGAGCAGCCCCAAAGATGAAAGCTCGGGACCCCCACTGCCTGGGGAGAAGCGCGGAGAAGCGCCAGCCAAGCGCCAGCCAAGCTCCAGCGGCTCGGGACCGTTCGGCCGCCGCTGACTAGGCCCGGGGCGGCTTCTCCCCCCCTGGACTGCTCCCCGCTGAGGCCTCCCGGGCCCGGGGACCGCCCGCTCCCCCTGCCCGGTCATCCTGCGGCGCCTCCATCGCGGCCACGTCAGGCCCAACCGAAGAGTCTCAGCGACCGCTGCGCACCCACCCTTGAAT
>VXBC01005995.1:32922-56380 GCA_013399945.1 Ploceus nigricollis | reverse complement strand
CGGGAGGGTCCCTCAGGGCTGGGACCGGCCCTGAGCGGCTGGGGCGGGGGGACGAGGAAGGAGGCCCCGTGATGCCGGGGCCGGGGTCCCATCCCTACCCTGCGAGGTGTCGCGGGTTAGGGGGTCCCCGCGGCCAAAGTCCTCAGCCGGGTGGCGGCGACCACCGCCCCTCCGGCCTCTGCCCGGCGCTGAGAGGGGCTGGGCCGGGGGCGGCGGCCCCGGGCAGCAGGAGCCCCCCACCCGCAGCGAGGACAGCTTACAGAGGGCAGGTGAAGTAGCTCTACGCCAGGAGAATCTGATCCCTTTCCCTCCGGCCTGCGCTTAAGCACCTCTGCTTGGAAAGGAAATACCTGGTCAGGTCCAGGAGCAACTAAACACCTTGTTCCTTGTCATACCGTGAGGTACTGGCACATGTGTTGGTCGTGCAGTGTCTTTTATTGCTGACGTATTCTGCGTGTAAATGCCTTTCTGTACCGCTCGTTTAAAAACTTTTCATGTTGTGGCTTTCAAAAAGCATTCTGATTTTATGCCTGTGGTACCTGGATGTGAATCTGAAGCTGATGAAATGAGATAGATCTGAGCTCGGAAGAGAGGTGAGAGCCTTTGTGCACCTTCCAACCCAGGATTTCAGCAGAGAATGACTTGACCTAAAGGCCCATGTTCAAACTAAGGGTGTGAGAAATAGGGTAGCTTTATATTACATGTGGAATATTTTACTGAAGTAAATTCTTCTAAGCTTTGAAGGCAAATGCAAGCTTGCTATCTTGACCTTTAGACATCAGAATATTGTTGTGAGTTGGTTTATATTTCTTTTTTTACAATAAAAAGGACAGAAGTGAAGGAAATATCCTCCTGATCGAAGCCTGTTATTTCTGAACAGGGTGGTGGGATTTTTTTGTTCTGCGAGATGTTCATAATCTGTATGACAGCTGTAGCAGGATATGATTTTCTAGGCTGGATTTAGACAGATAGCTTTTATCAAACTATAAGCAGATGCTTTTCTAAACTTTTTATAGAATCATTGCAGTATCCCCCAGCTGTTGGTACTGCATCTGGTTCCTTTGCTTCTGCACTGGCACTATTGACAGTTCTTTGTATTTATGAAGATGTAGAATTTTAGCTGTCAAAACATAAATTAAAAACCTTTTGTGCTGGCAATTAGAAGAATAAGCTTCTGACAAGACCAGACTAAGCTGTTGGTAGAAGTGAGGAGTGCCTTGAAAGTTAAGCCTAGGGAGCAAACTTTTAAGTGCTTTTTGCATGTGTTTGTACATGGTTTTTATTGGATAGCAGAATTTACATAAAGGCCTTTATCAACTCTGAATTAAATAATACTTTTTGTTGTTTGCTGTCCTAAAGAGAAAATGTTTTTTGCTCTTTGAGAGGAAGGATGTCAGACAACAAACTATGATCTCAAGCAGCCATAGCATGGACAAGAAGCTTTATTAGAAGCACTCTGCAGTCTGTGTTGAAGTGTCTCAAGTCTAGTCTTCCTTTGTTTGTCCTTGCAAAAAAAAAAAAATTACTTCTGGCAGGACAGTTTAAGTCAAAATCTGGACTGCACTTCTCCAAAAACATGGTAGAGTACGTTGAGAGTTGCCACAGGGGCTGTGTAGTGCAAAGTCTGACAAACAGGAAAGTCTGGAGAAGCATTTCATAACTGAAACTTTTAGCAAGTTGAAATAGTTGAGAAACATCTATGTTGCCTTTAGTCAACCAGAAGAGAGGCTGAGCAGACATTCCTCATTTGTGAGGAAGCCTTGAGACACCACATCAGCCCCACAGGAAACTGCTCACGGCCAGCTGTGGCCATGCTCCCTGCAAGGGAGACATCAGCTCAGACTTCCCTTCCCTGTCCAAGGGCAGGCATCTGTTCCAGAGACAACTGCAGTTCAGAGATGTTTTATCTTCCAGCCACCCTATTGCTGCATGTACTCATTTAATTAATAGAAAGGAAGAGAGAAACGTGTTCTGAAACACAGTTCACTTTATACTTTGAATGCCTGAAGACTTTCTTCTCTGCTCCCACAAGGGAGGGAGTTCAGCTTCACCAACTTAAGCATATCCTGCAACCTTGGCACTTCAGACTGAACTTGCTTTTAGCACCAGAGAGGAGCATGGCATTGCATCCAGGGGCTGTGTGCGAGGGATTCCTTGGGAGAGAAGAACAGTTGCTAGGGCCAGAAGCATCACTGAGGAAGCAGGCTTCCAAAATAATTCCCTAATTTTAACATGACAGCAGACACTCTAGCTGGAAGTCCAGTTCACATTGAGTAATCAGAGTTTCCTCAAACAATTCTGTTTACTTGTGGTTCCTGAGAAGGGGTTAATTACAAGCTTTCCAACTCATTGGGGCACGCTGGATGATTGGGGCATGTGGAAATTAAATTACAGCCTAAATCCACCCTCTAATTTCAGTGCAAAGATAGGTTTTCCTTCCTCTATGACACTAGTGCAGAAACATGTTGTGACTAATGTCCCAAAGTCCAAGCCAGGAACATTTATTTCCTCTTCTCATGGATTTTGCTATTTTAAAAATATTAAAACCAAGGGAAATATATTTGATGCTTGCAGGAAAATGAGAATATTATACGTTATTACACTTACCCTAAGAATTTTTGTGGCACCAGTTAATATTGAGCACTAAGAGTCCAATAAATATGGTGCAGAAAAATTTTGAAAGCAGACAACAAACAGAGCTTGTCACTTGTTCAGAGACAAGATTTGCTAACAGAGCTTGTGTGTTTATCAACAAATTGTTCTGAAGGCACTTGCCTGAACAGCAGTTGTTACACCAACCGTAATATCTACAGGTAGTTTAGTGCTATGAAAATGCACTTGTTTGGCTACAAGCAACATCAGTCCAGTTGGTAACTGAAGATCCATTTGTGTGAAGTATTAGCCAAGTGTTATTTCTGCAAGTATTTATGCACATCTGGTCCTGTGATCTCAAATGCATGAAATTTGATTATGCCTTTTTTTCCCCCTCCTCTGGAAAATGGGAGAGTTACTCTGTCAAGCTACAGAAGGGCATTTTACCTGACCCTCACTTACCTTTTCAACACATTCTTCAGATCTTGTTCTGTCATTTTATCTTCAGTGTGTACTATTAAATGCATGCATTTAGCATCCTTTATCAAAAGAAAGTAACACCAGTGATGTACTTCCCCAGTAGTCAAAGTTCAGGATTGTTTTATTTTGATGGCTCCCCCTCAACAACTCCCTTAACAATTGGTGGGTTGCCTCTTTACCTTTGTTCAGAGATCAGCTAGCACAGAATTATTTTTTCAAAATGTGCTAGGATAAGGACCCTGCAGATAGTTACCCTGTTTTGTTTGGTTTGGCAGCATTTGGAAAGCATCCATGCTGTATATTAGAAATACCCAGTCATGGTTTGCAACAGCAGATTCACATCCAGCTCTTGAGGGACCACAGTCCAACTTCTTTAAGCAGTTCTTTCTGTGAGGTTTCAGTCAGAGCAGCAAAGAGGAGAAAACCCAGATGAGTTGGTTAATTCTCATAGGATGGTTAAAGTGCCATGTCTTGCCTCTCAACGCAGGAGTAAGAACATTTGCTTTCTATTTTAAATCTATTTTAAAGGTGGTTTTAAATATCACCTTTTATTTGCTTCTGTACAGAGAAGTCTTATCAAAATCTGTGTAGTATTAATTGTCCTGTAGCTCTTTATCAGTTTAGGATAAGTTTTTCCATGAACTTTATTTTAAGGCTGTGTAGTAGCCTATTCTTCAGAAGTCTCCTGAAACAAGGTAATACAGTGAACATAAGCAAGAAGAGACAATATTAACTGACAGTATTAACTCCAGAACAATTACAGAGATATAAACTCGTGTTTGTGGTCAGTGTAAATATACACCTATAGCTCAAGCACTCCAACAGTTGCAGGTAAAACTTCTCATGTCAAAGGCTGGCCTACTTTCCTACAGTCCTCAAAGTTCCCTGTGCAACATCTTCCCAGCTCCCAGAGTTTTTTCCAGCTTTATTCTCACCATTGTTTTTCTGCCTAGGAAGTCTTTCTAGCAGAGCATTATGCTCTTTGAAAGGTGGGTAGAGCTGTAGTGAAAATACAGTTATACCAGAATGACTAGGAGTATCTGTGAACTTTATATTACTCTGCAGACAGGGAAACTTCCACTCCCAACTTCAGCCTGCTCTGCTGTACACACAGGAACTGAAGTCAATGACACTCTTGTCAGTCAATTCCTAGAATAGTCACTGGAATTTTGAACTAGTTTGATGCAGCATTCCAAAGTTGAGCAATCTAATTGGAAGCAACATTGAAATAAGTTTCCAATTTCATTGTTAGGCTGGTAGGTGTTTGGCAGCTTATTCATTTGAAATGCTTACCTGCTGCAGTGTTTACAAAACTAACAAGGGAGCAGCTTTAACTGGCTTAAAGATTCCCCTTTGTTTTGAGGTTTCCTCTGTGCACTTCCTCAGATCTCACTCTGTTAGACTCCTTGCAATGGAATAGAAAGACAAACCATCAATTTCATGGGTTAGAAGGAGACACTGGCCAGCCAAAAGATGGAACAGGACTTCCCAGAAGCTGGGACATGTACTCTGCAGAGACCCAAAGCAGAACTTGCACGTAGCTTGCTCTAATGCAATTTTAAAACACCCTGGAAAACATGAGTTTGTTCTCCCTCATCCATATTTCTCGTTTTTTGAACCCTCTTACTTTCTACAGAACTTAAAATACTTTACAAGCAAGAGTTGTCCACATTCCCAGTTAGTCTGACTGGAACAAATTCCCACCCTGGCAGCATTGAGAGATCTTTGTTTCAGAGACCAGAGCTTCACACAGCAGCTTTAGGCAGGTTGTAGTTGGTAGTTGAATGTCACGACAGTCAAGGTACCTTTACTATATCAGAATTATTTCTAGCATCGACAGAAGTTCTGCACTATGCAACGATCTCTAGTTCTGGCATGCTAAACACAGAGTCATGTTTCTTATGACTGAGTCATGAGGCACATCTGCAAATAAAGCAAGAACAATTTTACCAGGTTTGGTTTTACCTGCCTGATTCCTGAGTGAACATCAAAAACTTCATGTCCTCCCCTTGTTAACTTTCATTGAAAAATGTGTAAGTATTTAACTGTGCTTAACCTGCGATTCGCATTAACTTGGTATCTGAGCTACAGTCAGTTGTCTACTTGTCAGATTTAATGCAATCCCTGTGTTGGAAGTGGGGGTTTGTGCCCATGACAGTGGAAGGGGCATCACAGGATACAAATGAGTTGCCAGGTGCCACAGAGTATACATCTGGCATCAACTTAAAAGTAGAAGTTGACATTGGAGTTCGGCTTTTTCTTTTTAATCTGCAATATTGCTTTAGCACTTTGTAGTTACAAATTTATATCTAAGATTTATCTTTTGATCTCTCCAAAGCCTATCCATCCAGCATTTTACTGGAATTATGGTTTCAGTATTTTTAATTGCTTGCTTAGTGCCAACCTAATGAAGTACTTAAAATAATGCAGTTGTCATTAGCAAAATTATTTCCCCTTGTTTCCTTTGTATCATACTAAGATATCAGTTACTCTTTGCATCCTTGGAAGTCATTGGTGCCTTATGCTTCAGCTGTTGTTACAGTATTTGAATTTCCACAGAGCAGACGATAGTAATTTAATCCATCAAGTGAGAACTGGTGGAGCTTCTTCCCCTCCCCACCCCCTGTATCTTCACAGCCAACATACAGGATAAAAGCCAAGCTCCCACAGATATAGAGAAGCAGGGGAGGTATCAAAAAATCCTCAATTTAAAGAGATACTGTTCAGAGGAGGGTTTTTTAAAATAGATATCTAATGTGATTCTTGTGTCTCTGGCAAAAAGAGTTTTCTGTTAGCTAAAGCAGCCTTAGTGTGGAAGCTGATTTGACTTGTTCTTACGTGTTTATCTCTGAATTTAGGCTGATCCCAGAAATAATGTTGAGTCAAAATTTTACTTGAAATTTGTAAGATAGCTGGCTACTATATATCTTACATTTATGTAAGAAAGGCCTCTTCTATTTCTCTAAGCTGGGAAGTTAAGGCAACTTCAAATTTGAGCTCAGAGTCTCCGTTAAAGATAAACCAGTGCTTCACTTACGTCTAGCAGTCAATGTTTGTATAGCAGTAGGAGGAATGCTACATTCCCAGGTACAGGGAACAAGCAGAAAACATCATGATCTAGTAAGGTCCACATGGCAACATTGAATTTTGTCCTTTTTTTCCTGCATATTAGTATCGTAGAGTTTATAAAATTTAGTTATTTAAGCACATGAAAGTTGGTTTTTGCACATCTGTTGCTCTCACATCTTAAGGAGCGCATCATATGTTTATTCTAGATGTGCAATAAACTGCAGTAGCAAGCACAGAATATTAAAAGCTTTTCTCAAGTGCTGCCTTTTTGTCCTGAGACTACATCAGAAGCACTCAGAGAAGCAGGTTTGTCATCTGTGTAGCATCACTCCCCGAGCAGTTTGAGGGAGTATCCCCATGCACTCGTTGGGCATTACTGTGAGGTTTCCAAAGCCATTTGGCCTCATGCTCAAGCAGACACAGCAGGACTATTGGGAGGCTCTGTCCAGAAGACACCTGACAGCAACCAAGGTTCTCTTAGGAACCAGATCTCAACTGCACATTGCAAAATTCTAGTTGACAGCCAGGATTTTCAGCTGTGATTATGAACTCAAGATTCCATTGTCATATTTCTCCTGAACAGAGTTCTCATTGTGACAGAAATGTTATGTATAGAGGAGACTTAAGGGAAACAGTATCAGATTAGTTCAGTCATGAGTGAGCCTGTGAGTTGATTATGTTCATGACTAGAATTTCAGGCAACATTCTTCTGGAAGAGTGGCAGGCTTAGGTAAAAGGAGGAAGAAAAAAATATTTTTTTTTATTTTCAGTCAGCATTTGGGATAGCAGTGCACAAAAGAATATAATTAAGTTTATCCTGTATTGAAAGGGTAATAACTAACTAGGAGCAGTAGTCTTCCATTAGAGATTGAGAGTGCAGGGCATTATACTCAGTAATTCCACAGAGGACTGTTTATCTGGGTGGTCTGTATGCTACATTTTACATAATCTTCAGCTACTCTGTAGCAAGTCAGAAGCTTATTTGGTCCTTGGGACAGCTAATTATATCCATCTTTTCTTATTAATCAAGAAAGCAGGGAAGATCATACACTTTACTCACCAGTGAAAGCAGATTGCCTGCATGCAATCCTCCTCTTCATATGACCTAATTTGAGCCTTTTCAGAAGGAAAGCTACACATTCTTAGAATCAAGAGTTCATCTGATCTTTTAAGTGTCAGAAACTTCTGATCAAGGACAGCCTGCTGAGGAAGCAGAGAGTTAATGTCAAGTCACTTTGGTTTGGAAGGTCAAAGGAAATTGTATTTCAGGAGGCAGTGGAAAAGCTGGCTATTTACACAGCTTTAAATAAAAAAAATATGTATGGGAAAATTCTTATAAAAACCCTCACTAAGGAGGACCCAGTTTTGATTCAAGTATTGGCATGAACTGTTGCTAACTCTGCTTAAGGGAGTTCTGCAACACCCTCAACTGCTCTTGAAGGAAGTTTTGCAGAGAGAGAAGGTAGAGGAACAACCATTGTCCCCATTAATGTACTGCCATGTGGTGAAATAGACCATCCCATCCGGAAATTGGACTCCAAGAAATACCTACCAGCCTTTAACGCAGGTGGATCTGCTGAAGGTACTTTAGACATTTCACTTCCAGTTTAACTCTTTAGAGTAGATTTGAGTGCATTAGAATACTGGCCTGTCAGTTAGAGTCCAACTTAAGATTTCACTGTTTCTCTAGTAAAGTTACTTCCTTTCCCAGAAGCTGAAATAAAGAGGGGAAAAGTCCTTCTGTTTGTTATTTTGCTTGAACCTTAGTAGCCTTAAAGTGAAATTTAAAAACAGCACAGTCCAGGAAATGATATCCTGCTTCTGAGCAAAGAGGACATCCAAAAATACCTGCTCTTGCATTCTTCCTGCTCCGTGCTTCTGTCACAGCAGCTGTACAAGCATGGGTTACCATCCCCAGCTGCATGTTGCCTCATTTTCAGAGTCACTAGCCAGGCTACTCAGATGAGCCTTGCAGCCTCCTGCATGCTGGCTTAAACAACTTCAGCAACAGGCCGAGGAGCAGCACCTGTGCTGGTTGGCAGTTCTACCCAGCTGTTCAACTTGAGGGAGAAAGTAAGAAGCAGCTGGAGAGGGCTGTAAGCAGAGTCCTCTCCAGGCACTGCTGCTGTTGGATGTTATGCCCACAGCCTCAGATCAGATGAACTCAGTGCAGCCTCGTGCTGTGTTCTCCAACACTCAGCACCACCTTACCTGAGGAGGCTTCTCACATACCATGTTTAGTTATCCAGCACCAATTCTAAAAACCTAGCTTACCATTATTAGTTGAGCATTTTAGCTTCAAATTGGTAAGTCTGTGGTTATGTAATTTCTTTTAAGAGAAATGCATTTGAGATGACCTCAGTAAGGTAGTTCTTTTCTCTTTGCCCTTGACCTGTGCAAGAAATCCTTAGCATTACTGTGCTTTCTGAACAGTTACTGCCTGGTCACCAGGCAAAGTCACAAACAGGGTCTGGAACCATGCAGCAAGTGCCATTAGAGGCTCTATTCTGTGGAGCTCTCAATGAACCAGACAGAGGAAATCATTGGCAAAAAACCTCATGCAGCCTTGGAGAGCAAATGCATGTTGTTTTTAAATACTCTTTCCAGAAAGAGACAGAGAAGCCAGTTAATTTCTCAATCCCATTTGGGCTGTTCATTTATGGAGCCCTCATTAATCCACCAGGCATCATTACAGTTGTATTGCTGCCATTAAAACACAGTATTTAAACAGCTCCAGAAAGGAATTCTTCTTTGGGCTTCCCCCTGTAATTCCTTCAAAGGAAACTGCATTATACTACTACCATACTGACCTGAAGGAGTAGCTTCACAGGAAGGAAGAAACACTGGTTCCCTGGTTTTGCAAGCATCTTCCATTCTACCACTAGAATAAGTTCCTTTCCTCTCACCACTGGCAATCCCTCCATGACTTTCTCCCCATCTACACAAATTAGAGGGGAGGCATTAACCAGGCAGCTGTAGCACAAACCTCTGCTGCTGCTCCCCCAGCCATACTGCCCTCCTTAAGGTTCTCTTTCACATATAACTGCAGCCCTGCCAGTGGCCAGCTGAAAATCTTTCACAGTTCATGATGGTCTCTTGCATTTGTTTGCACTGATAAAACAGTACCTTGTTTTCCTGCTTATTAACATTGTCTACATCATTCCTAGTGTTGCCAGTTCTGAAATAGCAAATGCAGTGCATGAGGCAGTAGAATGTTTGGAAAGGTGCAAATTAAATAAAAAAGGACTATATTTTAATGTAGGCACACCTGTAAAGGGTGCAGATAATGGCAGTTTTTCAGCTTTTTGTGTCTTAACTTCTCCACATTGGCATTCACCTTAACATGAATGCTTATGAAGTCCACACTTTGAAACACCAAAATAATATTTTATAAACGTATGTATCCTCTGTATGTCTAGCTTTCCAATAAGTAAATTTTATTTTCTTATTATTAATACCTATATTGAAAGAATCAGCTTGTGAATTACAGCTGATTGTATTTATACATTCTGTCCTTTTTTCACAGCAGAAATAAGATATTCCATTGCTTGAGCTGAAAAATATATTAATATATTTTTATTGAAATTGCAAAAATCTGATTTAATGTATTCTGAAAATTTAACATACAGCAACAAGCATATTAAAATAATAAAATTTAAACCTTAGTATAAACTTAACTGTAGATTTTATTAGACAGTGAAAGCTATAAGAGCTGCTTGGAAGCAGAGTAGAGTAATAGAGGTCATTGCTTTTTTTGTCATTTCAGTGGAAGTTTCATTACTCTGTCTCCACAATAATGTTGGGTTTTTTGGGGTTTTTTTCTGAATTCCAATGCATGCTAAAGCAGAGAGATGCTGGTTTGGGCACAGACCCTCTGTCATCCAGATCATGGTGATCCTGGTGACATGCTCAGAGGTTCACATCAGTGTAGGTCATGTTACTGGAGCTGTGGAGGTTGATCAAAGTAATTTTGGAGAGGAGGTATTTTGCCTCCTCTCAACTGCTTTGGAACTGAATTGTTTCCTTGTACTTTCTGTGTTTTGCTGTAGTGCTTTTCCAAACAACTCTCTCTCTTTTCAGACTGCCATACTGTTGAACACTGTGTAAAATGTTGGGATGGTTAAATTGTCAAATCACTAGTCCACACTGCCAGTTGAAGCACTTCTCATATTCTGGAGATTCCTAAAAAAGCACAGTGGTTCTGATATGAAGTCCTTCTTTTTGAGAGTTCTGCTTTAATCTGCATAAATCCTCATTTATTCCTCCTCTTTGCATCCACTTTGAGCAGCCTCTGGTCCATTTACAAGATTAGTTTCCTATTGCAACTGCCAATCATTCCCTCCTGACTGTATTTTCATTTTGCTTTCATTCTCCACTTGGTCTGTACGCTCTAAGTTTTCCTCCCTTCCTCAGAAGAGACAAGATAATGAACTTGTTTTCCTTGAATAATTGTAGCCCTGACAGTTTTAAGTGGAAAACAAAAAATTGTTGGATCTATGTTTGCAGCATGTGATCCTGCCTGCACAGTACTCCAGAGATAAAACCACTTTAGTGTCTCAGATCCATGACTTTTCCTTCTCTTACACATTGAATAATTATATCTGATTCTCACTTTGGTCTTGTCCTCTGAGTCTAGAGGGCCACTGACATCCACCTAAGTATTCACATCCTTACTGACTCCCTCAGCTTGGCATTGAGGGTATTCATAATCACTTTCTGCCCGTTTGTTCCTGGAAAAACAGGGTAACTGGCAGTGAGGATGCTCTTCTTGTTTAGTCAGCTCTTCTGGCTGTGAGGGTTTTACAGTTTGCAAGGCTAAAGCATGCCCACTTCTCATGCAGACATAGTCCAGGTTAAAAAAACAACAAGCAAAATGGAAGTATTTGTAGCTCCAGTGACATTCAGGCCAATACTATCCACAGGGACTGTATATCCAAGGAACCATTTAAGCTAATGCCAGGAAAAGTGTGGCTTGTTCCTCTGCTGTGCTGTGTCAGCAAATAGGAGATTGGCATTTGTCATTGTGGACTTTATGAAAGTGCTTGTTGTAGCTGTTTCTCTGGCTGATTTGAATTTTTATTTTGTTTATTAGGTGTAGAGTGTGAGTGCCAGGGCTAAATGCTGTTTTATATAAAATCTCAATAAGATTAAATCCCCTTGCCATTCTGTAATTAATTTCAAGGATATTGTGTTGTTTTCCCAGAGAACTTGTGGTGATCTCTAGATGCATTCCTGGTTACAGAACAGCTCTGGATTGAAACAGTGAGGGATGTGCCCTGTGTGAGACACTGTGGGGCAGTTAAAGGTTGCAGAGGTTCAAAAAAAGCATAAAGTGCTTTGAGTAAACCACCTTTAGGAGAACTGAGTGACTTCTGCTCTACCAGCTCCAGCGTCACATTCCTGCCAGCACAGGTCCACTGGGCACAGCTGGGAGACTGAACAAAGCAGCAGCTCTGTGTTCAGCCAGTATTACTTCTGCTGCAATAGTTAGTTTTCACTCCTGTCATAAACAGAAACCCTTATAGACTAATTACCAGATGTACTGCAGCAGTAGTACTTGTCCCCTGAAGGCTGCAATTGGCATTTGCTTTCAAAGCTGTGTAAAGAGGATCTTTTTGGGATATCATTCATTTTTGTCTTTTTCCAGCATTGCTTGTGAGAAAGGGCAAATGAGCCCACCTGGAAAAGGAATTTCAATTGTCTGGCCTATTTTTATGAATTGCATACTGAGCTGTAATCTCACCTTGAGGGAATATACACCATCTTTATACCAACTGGCTTGGGCAATATGGAATTTGTTGGTGCCAGGAGTTCTTGAACAGATGTAGCTCCACAGTGTAAATGTACTGCACTGGATAAAGCACTGTCTGTATTTTTCTTCCCAGTGTCAAAGAAGAGGTGGCTAGGTTGTTGAAGAAAGCTCTAGTCTAGGTAAAACCACATTGTTCACATGCTTAAAATTTACCCCAGTTTAACCATTTCTGCTTGATTTCCCCACTGTGCATACCTTTATCCTAGTTCCAAGTCACTTCAAAGCTTTGGAATTGGACTGTCTTGGTGGAGAATAAAAACATTCAGGCAAAGGTTAAATAAGAGATAGTTAGCTCAACTCTAAATTCACTTTGTGCATTAATCTGGATTGACTTGACTGTAGTGACAAATTCCCAGCTAATTCAATTGCCAGAGAAAGGTACTGCTTAAAAATTAACATTGTGTTGAAAAGGTGTTCAGTAAGGGGAGTTCAGACAGAATCAGTGTGTGAATGCAAGAGAAATCCAGTGCTTGACCTTTTATTCCTGCTTTCTCTTGAGACTGCCAACGAGAATCTCTGAAGTGCTCCCTTTACAATTGATTTTGGTGGTGTGAACACCTGCCTTTTAACAATTAGAATAAAACTCACACGCTCATTTCCTGGAAGGCAGGAGCTATCAGACGTAATGACTGCAGGCTTTATTGATCTGATGGGGAGGATTTGGAGTGCTGACATACAGCCTGAAGTTTCCATGGCCCAGTAAAAATCCCTGGGTCCCTGAAGTCCTTTGCACAAATGAATTCTTCCTCTTTTACAGACCTCTCTGACATTGAGACGTGTCTATCTGAAGACTGAGCTACAGATTTTCCCTAAATGTTTTTACAAAGTCTTTTTCAATAGTGATTTTTTTGCTTTGTTCTGTATAGGTGGAAACCCCACTTGACAGCAACACTGAAATCTCCCCTGGCCTAGTTTCTGTTCTCAGCAGCAGAACTTAAAGTATTCCCTCAAACACAGTTTTATTTCTGCTCTTTCCTGATTGCCTGGAAGAGCAAGAGACCAAACAAAAGGAACTTTTTATCAGAAATGTAAAAAGTCAAGGGCAGAACTCTCTCTGTAGGGACAACCATCTGTCCTTCATGTGAAAGATACCAGTGAGCAGCTCTTGATATGAAGATGCCTCCTTTCATGTACCAAACATTCACCAGTTATATAAGATTGCTGGAGAGCAACAGAGTGTCATTTGAATCCCTTAAAATGATGGCTCTTGAAGACTTTTGTGGTAGCTGCAGTTGCTTGTATATCCAGAGTTAAGGCTATCTGCCCTCCTGTGCACAGAGGGGTGTTTTAAGGCAGCTCAGAACAGGATCTCTCCCCAGGTATAGTGCAAAGTGCTTGTAGCCTCTTCCAGCCTTTGAGCAGTTAACCAGAAGTAAGAAGTCTTTCAAATGTCCAAAATCCTTGATTCTGCCCTGGCCAGTCTTCTGCTGAAGAAGATTTTTAAAAATCACAGTTCCTCCTGGTTGCTAAATTTGATGTTCAAGGATCTGTGTCAGAGTCCTTGCTAATACAGGTCTATCTGTTGAATTGTCATGTCTTACACATTAAATCTGGGGGATTGTTTGTTTGGGTTTTGTTTCATGAAGACTGAGGAAAAGAATTCAGTTAAAAGATGGAATATATATTTGTTCTTTGTGGAATGTTTTTTGCCAACAGAAATTACAATGAAATTCTTGAGTAAACAGTATCCACCTGAGAGGTAACCAAGCTAGCAGGGCTGTTGACTGCTAACACACTAATCACCTACTTAATGTTAATATATAGCAGTACAGGAATGATTAATAGGAAGCTTTACAAACATAAATGTCTGGGTAGTACATACGTCCTCTGTGTGTGCACGACGTGGTGCTGATCTCTGACAGGGGCAGCAGTCTATAGGAACAGCAGGAAGAACCTGATGTTGTTGAACTGCTGGACATGCAGTGGTGCCACTGTACTGTGCCTTTTTTATCCTTGGAAATGGAACAAATAAAGGCTCTCTACAGAGACGAAGCCTGGTGGAGTTGCTTGGAATTCAGGCACAAAGAATCCAGAAGAATTTTTGCACTGTTGAGAATGGCAGCCTGGTAAAATGGTGGGTTTTGAAATAGAGCTCTTTTGGATTAATAAGGGAAGCCTTTATGCAAAGTATTACTGTAATTGCAGTTCATGTTCTGATTGCCTTATCAGGGGAGATGCATCCTCAATGGCATCTTTGTTTGTCTTACAATGGAAAGAGATAGAAAATAAGCAATTAAAGCAGACTTATTGAAATACTATAAATTTGAGCATTCAGCTATGCACTTCTAGCTAAGATTGTTGGTTAGTTTTTGTATTAAAGAAAAAAATTATTGCTGTGGTCTGTACTTGCTTTGTAGTATGGCCAGACTACTGACAAAGGAAAAATTTTCTCTTTTTGTTTCAACTGTGATCTTTTCTCTCTTCCTGCTTCTCACCCTAAAGCAGTCTTTTATAAACGTGCACATAGAAATTTGAGGTTAATTACCTCTGTTGTATATTTGGGATCCTTGTTATTGCAATGAACCTTGTAAAGAAATACTTCAGAATCTGACACCGGTAATTTCAAAAATAGGTGGACTTTGCTCTGATTGTGTATCATCTGATATTTTAGTAGTGAATAGTATATTTTTATGAAAATAAAAAACAGATGCCTTGCTCCCTATTTTGTGGTCTAGTGCCACCTAGACATGGGCAAGTCCAAATTTGTTTCTCCCAGGAGCAGAGGATCCCCAGGGGAAAATCAGCAGACATCTTTTATATAGTGATAAGGAAATATATTTTCAAAAGAAAATGGCCTGGGTTTATCCTGTAATACCTCATAACAGCAGTCTAATATTAGTAGAAGATTAACATTATTCAGTCATTTAAATGTCAAATCTTTATGGCAAACCAGCATAGATTTTGAGTTAAATCTCAAAGACTCTTGCTTTCTAGTTGTGTCTGTGTGTGTCTGTGTGTGTGTGTTGCTTAATCTCCCTGGTCAGTACAGGGGATGTTGTGATCTCCTCGTTAAAGACGTCACACTGAGAAGATTGGAGTAGAGGAATAAATAGAACAAGTGCTAGAAAGCCAAGCAGCTCATCCTGGTTGAACTAAAATGCACTCCACACAAACTGCCTTCCCCATAATTTGTTTCTCCTAAGTAAAACTCATTTCCCATTTTGTAGAGTATTTAACCAGCTTCATTTGAGGCTCTGCTAAGTATGTTTGCATCGGTTTCTGAAATGCTGTTTTACCTAATTGTGCAACTCGGTAGCCAGTATTTTTTTACAGGTTACTCCTCTGGTGGAGAAAGCAGACAAGGGCAATAGCTCCCAGAGGACAAAGAGGCTCAAAAGTTGGCTGGTGAGGTTCAGTACAGAGCTTGAGCACTTAAAGTTCTTCTGTATCTGGGCTGGCTGTGTGCAGCCCCATCTCATTATCATTAGCCTGTATTCCTGACCTGTGCACCAGAGTTAGTCTGGGCAGGGGCTGCCAGATCTGTCGAGGCTGATTCTGTGTCTCCAGGTCCTAGGGGTACAGTCACTGTGTGTGTCCGTGGGACAGGTCTGCTGCTTCTCTTTGGAGCTGGCCTGTGTGGAGCAATAGGGCTATCAGATGTTCAGATACCCTTCAGAAATGGAGGAGGTTTCTTCATGGCATTTTGTGAAAGGAAGAATGGGGCTCAGTGTTTAGGAGTTCAGTGACAGGTAGATAGCTAAGATTTGAAGGATTGCCCACTGAAATGTTTTAATTGTTTGTGAAAATAAATTGCATAAAAAGAATTGTGCGTTGCACAAGAATGAGTGAAAAATGAGTCCTTGCCCATACTCAGCAGGATCTGGAACTACTGGGAAGTTTTTCAAGCAAAGTTAAGTTAGGAAAAGCTTACTGCTGGAACTTGCTACTTTTTTCCAGAAGTTTTTTTATTCCAGCACTGTGCTTAGTCTTTGTCCTCCTCTGATCCCAATAGATTCTGAAAGAATGTAATGAAAAAAGGAAACAAGGCAGGATGCAACAGCATGGACATTTCCACACAGTCACTGCTTGCAATCCAACTCTGGGAAGCTTTAGTGGATACGGAAACAACTAATCCCAAAGTATATTTCCCTTAGAGCGCAAGGGAGTATCTCAGTGCCACAGGGCCATTTGTGGATCCTTGTAGAGCTGGTTGGGCATTTGTTCTGAAAGCACAACTCTACCTAGCACAGAGTTTATTTTTAGTATTTTAACCAAACAGCTTCAAGAGTTGGAAATTTCTCTAAAATTTAATTACTCAACCACTGTCATCCTCTGTTCAAGGAGTCTGACTTGAGGCTGATGATGGAGTAATGGTGGTACCAGGCTGTTTGGATTTACTTAAGCAAAATGTGTTTCCATTGGTTCATCTCTAAGAGTCCTTTAGACTCATAGTCCTCTCTGAATGTCATTCTATGCAAAATTGATGGTCTCTTTGTACAAAATGGAGCCTGCCTGTCCCTGCCAGCAGTGAACAGCCATAGTATTTGTCCCAAGACTTTGTCCTTTCAGATTTACTGCTGGCTGCCTTTTGCAAAATTATTGCTGCAGTTCTTGGAGCTGGCAGTTATGAGGACAATTTGAATACATGGAAAAGTGCTGTGTTTCCACTCATTCACTGGGCTGTCTTTTACACCTAATGAACTGTGGAAGGAAACCTTGTCTGTTAAACCATGTTAGAAACTTTGTATCAGGGGCATCACTAGTTTTTAGAGTAGTGGAGATTTTTTAGTTTAGGTGGCTACTTGCCTTAAATCAGCAAAAAACAACCTGTGGTGTTGAGTGTGACCTATACACGGAATTCATTGAGGCACTTAGAGCTCAAAATATACTTGAGTGTCCAGACTTAGAACAGAAAAAGAAAAGAAAATTTTCACAGGAGCTCTAGTTGAATTAGTATGAACTAAGGCAGGAACAAATGCTATATTTTCCCCCATGACTTTCCTATTTTGTATTTCTGGTGGTTTTTGAAAGTTGTCTTAAAGAGCAAGAATATTATTGATAAGTTTCAGAGGCTTTCACATTTTTCTAGTTTAGAACCATTTTGCTTCTACTGTCAGAGGCAACACAGCCATTTTGCTGTCCTACTTTAATATGGCATTTTAGACACTTAAAAGTCCTTATAATTCTGCAAGCAGTCCTCTTTATTTCCTTCCTGCTCCCCACTTCCATTAGTAATCCTTGGCAGTGATTCAGAACTACCCTGCATTCGAGATGAGGTGACTGAGAAACCAACAAAAGCAAGAGAAACAGAGTGAAGGAAACCACTGGCACCCACCCCACAGCATAATGGCAGCAATCTGTGCTCCTGCAGTCACTCCAGGTTACAATAAGAGTTTCCATCAGCCAGGGAGCACAGTTCCTGGCTGCCTAAAGAGAGAGGCAGTATTGTCTGTTGAAACACAAGTCTTGAAGCCAAACACCTCCTGAGATGTCTTTCCTCCTCTCTTACTGATTCATTGTGTGGCTGTGGGCAAGTCTTTGTGCTTATTTGCCAGTCTCTACAGCAGGCGGTTATTAAAAAGCTACTTTGAGAACACCAGTTGAAGTTTCTGAAGCACAGTGTAGTACTAGGTATGGTTTAAGTTCTTGATCAGTGAGCTGTTCTGTATTGCCTGTTCAGGGGGGCATCCTGTCTCTCCAGTTAATTGCTGAGGTTGCCTCTTGTCTGGGGTGGCACTTGGTAGATGACAATGACACTGTGAAGCTGTGCACACTGGTAGCGCAGTTCTCGCTAAAGCCAAATCTCTCACCAGTTTCCAATCTGCATGTCTGTTCTTAGAAGTGCATGATATATTAATGCCTTCAGTAAATTACCTATTCTTTTTAAATATGTGAAACTGATACATCTGGACTATCAGAAGTAGTCTTCAGAGCTCAATAGGCTGGTGTGCTATAGGGCTCTGTACGAAGAGACGTGAAATGAAGGAGAGAAAAAATAAATTAAAGACTAATGGGGAAAAAAAAGCACATAGTGACTACATAAGCACAGGCAGTTGGAAGTCATGGAGGCTTTTTGTGTTGTCAGTTGCTTATTTTACCAGGGAGACACTTTCAGCCCGAGATATTGCTTGGAGTTGGATGGATGAACGGAACAGCGGGGGGACCTGCTGATGCTCAGCTTTGCCATTCTCAATAAACATCACTTTGCTCAATAGAGAAATTATTGCAGAGGCCTTCAAGGAACAAAGGCATCGACTGGCCACAAGCAGTGCTGATAAAACTGCCTCTTTAGAGCCTTTTAGGTTTGCTTTTTCTCCACTTTTCACACAAGGCTACAGGTCATTCAAGTGAAACTGTATGAAAATGCCAGCTAAGCAGCCATGTTTATCCCTTTTAAAAATTTGGTCAAAGAAGTCATTGTTCCTCTGCTCAGGTCTGTGCCCTTTCAATATGGAGAAGTGTGAAGATCCTTTTAGACATAAAAAATCCAATCCTCCAGTGTTGCAAAAATGACATGAAATCAATCCAAGCTTTCTTTTATAAGCAAGCCAATATAATGCATATTTTAAAACAGCTGAATAATTGTATAAAATAAAGAGGCATATTGAGGTTTAAAATGCCTCATTCCATTAAAGCTGATTTTATTGCATGACTGTCGTGACATCAGCTCTGTAAAGAACAATAGTTCATAACAATTTATAGAGAGATAAATTCCTGTGAGGGCTTCTAGCTGCAACCTTATCTATGAAAATGAAGTTATGCACCAGAACCCCTTGATAGATTGTTTCCATGAAACTCCCTCAAGTTCACTTATTGCTGAGAACCTTGAAATGTTACCATAATAGTTCAGCTGTGAAGAAATTTTTGTTTTGAAGTAGTTAAGACAAAATAAAGTTATTTCAATTGCTGAATCACTTTCAGTGTTCACTTGCAGAGAGGAAAATTGTTTGATGTACTAAAATTAAAAAGTGGATAAACTGATTCCAATTTTTGGGGGGTTTAAAGAATTTAACTTAATTTTGAGCATTCTGGATGTGGCTCCTCAATCTGTCCTGCAACCTGTCTTACCTTTTTATATGGGCCAGGCATCTTCTCTAAGGAAGTTCCAGTGTTTTAATTGTATTTTTAATTTCTCTTGAATACATGGTGTCTCTGTTACCTTTCTCTGTAGTTACATTCAGTTTTGTTCTGAGCTACAAGCAGCCCACTTTAAAATTATGTTCTGATAAAGCCCTATGGATTTTAAAGGTCACATTCTTTTCTCAGATGAATACATCATTCCTATTGATTCACCTGCTGTTTCTTCAAACTCAGAGTATTACTGATGACATTAATTATGTTAATATTCAAAGAGTTCTTTAGCACAAGCTCAGACTTTTCTAACATGCTAATTTGTGAGATGCATTTAAAATGCGGGGAAGATGGGAGGAGTTGGGTGTTACTGCACTGGAAAAGAGAAAATAATTTTCTTTGTGCAATTCCTGGCCCTGCAAGGAATGATGAGTTTTTCCAAGTTATTGATTGTTTTACTAGCTAGATTGTAAAGCAATCTCCAGATGTGATCACATGTTGTTTTTCCTGCTGAGGCATTGGTATAAAGGAACTCTGTCAAGGCTATTGAGATAAGCCAAAGAAAAGCCTAAAAAACACAGGCAGCAGAAAGCCACTACATTGCTTCAGCTTGCTTTTATTTTGGCACTGTTGTCTGGTTCTAGGAACCATTTTAACATCTGTCTCTAGAGGAAACAAAGCACATTTTTAATAGTAGCGAACAGATCTGGCATAGAAGGCAGCTTGCTCACTCTGACAGGGGAATCTGCCCCCCAAGCCAGTGATGTGTGTGTAGATTTGATTTGGAGCTTTTTCCCACTTTGAACAACATTGTATTCATTGTCACACTTGTGTCTGTTGGGTTTTACTTTAAATTTTTTTGTTAGGGATCTCAAATTTTAGGGTATGGGGTTTGGTTTGAGATTGGAAGTGGTTTAGTTTCCCTGGGTTGAGCTTAGCTCCCAGAGAAGTGCCTGGCATGCTCTCCAGGAGCCTTGTCTTTAGGCTTTGCTGATGTGCCAGGGTAACAGGGCAGTCTCTTCATCTGCTGCAGGCAGGAGCTGCTCAGGAGTGTCACACACTGCTTTTGTCTGAAGAAATCAAAGGTTACTTGCAAATGCCTAAATCAGTTTCTATTGCTCAGCAGTGACAAAAATTGCTGGACTTTCTAAGAGTTAAGCTTTTTCAGACTAGACTCATCTGAACTTCATCTGACTGCATCTGACTCATCTTGAAGCAATAGTGTCTACATCCCTGATCAGCTGCTTACAAACCACTATAATTTTTTCTTTTTTCCCTTTTTCCCTCCTGATGACCCTTAGCTTCATCTTCAGTAGGTCTGTAACTCTTTCCTTTAAAATGTACATACATTTGTTGCTTGCTCCATTGGTTTGAGGGATAGAGGAAGAGTCAGTGAAATGGAAGTCTGGTTTAGTTGGCAATACTTGTGGGTATTACCAAAGAAACAAAACATTCTCTCACCCTGCCTGCCTATGCTGGACACTTCTCCTTCCAGACTCTAGGAGCTCTCCCTCTTCATTGTTTTATTGCAAGTACCTGCTTTTGTTAAGACTACTATAAGTGTCACAAATTCTGATTTAAATATTTAAGATTTGGAGAGATTTCACTGAATATTTTCAGACAGTTAATTGTCAACAGTGAAAATTAAACATTAATTTAAACTCTGCCTTATTTTGGTACCTGATGTCACTAGGATGCTGTGGCATAGAGATGCATGCTAGTTGTTCACTTTGATGAAAATACTGAATAATATTTGTGTCTTTCAACCTAAACTGTTTGAAGACACACATGTTTCACTGGATAAAATTTTTATTAGCAAATGCTGGGCGTAGGTTTACTTCATTTCCAGTGTTTGTAGAGGTAAACAGGTTCTGTACTTCTCTAATTTATTGGCGTCCCATTGCAGCTGATCTGGCTGTGAACAGACCTAGGCTGCATTTTTGTTACAGACTTCTGCAGTGTGCCTCAACATGAACCCTGCTAAGTTAAAATGTATTCAGAGGTTCAAGCAGGAAATACTTGGTGTGAACACAGCTCAGCTTCAAAATGGTCACCCAAGGTGGAGGGAGGATGTGACACACAGCAGGGAGTACTGGAGCTTCACTGCCTAGTGGGAATGGTCAGAGCTCTGCCTATTTAACACAATAGAAGGGAGCAATATTAATTTCTGCCCTTTTAGCATAATCTATTGCAGCTAAGGTAAGGTTGGCATGGTGTGCAGTAACTTGTGTAACTGTCTTTCCAAATATGGGCCAAGAGCAGCTTAATCCAGAACTGTCTGATGGATGTTAGATGGAAATTGTTGTGTGATACCAGATCTGTGCAGGCACACACAAAGATGTAAGGCAGAAAGTATAAAGGGAAGTACAAAGTATACAAGTATATGATATTGTGTTGATCTTTTTGCTGTGATGCTGTAGCTCTTAAATATATCCCTCTGACTACATAATTTGCTGTGAAATTACTTTGTTGGTTGCTGAGGATTTTTGCTGCATTTTGTCATGTGGTTCACATTAATCTGTGGATCTCCCTGGCTTCTGTTGCACAGCAATTTGTTCTGTACGGGAGACTTTAAAAGCAGGCTCTTTTACAGCAAGTGAAGGAGTGCCAGGAGTGCTTTGAAGGGATAATTGGCTTCCTTCCATTTGAGGATTTAATAGAGCACCTTTCCAGCACCTCCCATCATTTTGGGAGCACAGTAACCCATATCTGGTGCATCACTCCAGGAAAGTTGGTTTATGATAGATGAGTTTTTTTAAAGTTCTGCCCCTGTAAGAACTGTCACAGCATGCTTTCTGTCTAATCAGGAACTCAACGAAGTGTGCTGCTTTCTGAAAGCAGAAGTTGACAGTACTATACCCTAAGGCTCCAGTAATGTTTGAGGAATAGTTTGCAGTTTTTGTGTGTTGGTATTTCTGTACACAGAATGGATGGATGCTTATTCAGTAGATAGGATTTTGCACTGAATTTCATCCTTAGGCTAAGAGGAACACTGCCAGCATGTGTACTTGTGGCTTATTAAACAGCAGACAGCAGCATTTCTCTTGAGTGTGAACAGAGTGAATTCAAGAACCTGAATCAGCAGAATGTTTGTCCATATGCTTAAATTTAAGCACACAATTAGGAGTTCTGTGGACGAGTGATTTGGGAATTGTAATAAAAAGTGAGAGTAGAGATGGCATAAGATTACAGGATGAATGGCATGAGTGGAGAAGTGTAAGACTATTTAGCTGGTGTGCTTTGTAGTCCTGTAGTTTGGTAGTTACTTTGCATAATTTATATTGGTCCTTATTCCTCAGACTGGATTGAAACAACTGAAATGTAAATATTCTTCTGGGAAAATATGTCTGATATAAATATAATCCCTAAAGTTTGATCTTTAATTCCTGTAAGGTAACATGTTTTCCTATGCCATGACTGCCTGGTTGTGTCTGCTTTTCACAACAGACAATGTAAAATCAGGAGTGAAGGTTGGTGAGTCCTGATCAGAAGCTTTTTTGGGTATACAACAGAGATTGTTGTCTGAATTGTTCAGGGCTTTCAGCTCCACCTTCTCCCAGAGGACAGGTCTCATTAACGTGTTATTGTTGAGATGCTGTTTGCACCTGGCAGGTAGTGAACTGTTTTTAATGTTGCATTTCATGGGGAAAAAAAAAAAAAGCTGGCAGGGATGATGAAAGACCTTACTTCTAGGAGTGGTTATGAACATTAGCCTTGTTTTTATTATGAAATGTAAGAATACAGCAGTTCCTGAGGTTTTAGAATGGTCTAGACATGGACAGCAAGGAATAAAATGAAAACCTGATCATTTTAACAAGAGAAACAATACCTACTGTTTGCCACTGCCTTTGAGATATTCAAGAAGTGCTAAACATTACCACATACAAATAATAGTCAGGGAGATTGAGGCAGAACTTCTTTTAACTCCATACTACTTTAATGATAAATTTTGTTTGCACTCATTCTCTTCCTCAAGGCTACTCGTAATTACAAGTATGGTAATACAAGGCAATCTTTTGCAAGGCTAATACACTGAAAGATAAGGATGTACATTCTGATTTGCTTGAACCAAGTGATCTCATGACAGATACAAAAAAGAAAGAACTTCTGACATCAGAGGTATTCAAGAAAGCAAAATTTGGATTTAGACATGTACAAACCATTTCTCTTCACCAGGCTAAGCAAAGTAGGTCTGTGAGGGAGCTAATTCATGTAATGTATATAAAGCAAGTCAAGTTCCAGCTACTACAAAGCTTTTATGTAAGACTTTGCTGACCCAATAGGTGGTGGAATATAAATAGATCAACAGTACACCCTTCCTTCTGCTGTTCTACCTAATCCTTTCTTGCCTTCAGGATTGGAGAGTATTTGATCTATTGAGTCTTAAATCAGACGTCATTTCCAAAAAAAAAAAACCACCCCTGGCCCCCAAAATACAAATGAATGAAAATTTAATGGTCTAAGAGTGAGAAACTGGATTAGGAATACTATAAT
>VXBC01005995.1:10649-32898 GCA_013399945.1 Ploceus nigricollis | reverse complement strand
CTTCAACCCCCCCCCCAACATATACAAACTTCACACAGGTGGAACTGCCTGGCTTCCTACTTGCCCTGTCAAATGGCTTAACATGAACCTCTTCAAAAAGAGTAATTGTATTAGACCAATATGAATTTACTTTCTCCTTTTCAATAATGCTTAAAATGCCCTCGTCATTCTGCCTGCAGGTCTCCACTGCTGCTCAGGAGGTGGAGCACTCTTTATTTTTAGTAACAATATCTCTCATGCTGGGGTGGAAGAATCTTAAACCAATTAAACACATTAGAAGATAATAGTGTGTGTGGGTTTCGTTCAAGATCTCCATTTTCTTCACTCTGGGGTATGTTGTATTACCAGCCTTCCTATCCAAGATGACAGAAATAGTGTTGATAAGCTGCTAACTAGGTAAGCAGTACAGCTGCTGCTTTGTCAGGTATCCCCGTGTCAAGAAATCACTTGTGATGGGGTTTGCCTCTTTTTTTTTTTTAATTCCATTAAAGTTTTATACATTATCTCAGTTTTGACTAAAACTTTTTTCAGATGCCTGTTTCTTTTTAAACATTTATTTTTTTTTAAAAATTAACCTCTTGTACATGAAGTGTCTTTTCCAATAGAAAGAGATTGTGTGTGTGTCTGTGCTTTTAAGATCTGATGATTTGTTCTTCCCTTTTAATAATGTTTAGTTACTGGGAAAAAACTTGTGTTTTTTTCCCAGTAACTGGCTAGTGTATTCTGATCCCTTCAAATATGTCTGGGTCCACAAATTTTTACTCTTTGTATATGCTCTGATTAGCAGGTTGATTTTGTTTTTTCATTTGCAGAAGTTGGAAAAGCATGCCCTGAACAGCACATGAACTTGTCAAGGACAGAAAGCCTTTGACTACACTGACATTAAACCTTTATTTATTTGATAAGGACTTTACACAGGCTAGCAATGTTCAGATTGTTTAAATACAAGATATTTTCTAGAACTGTGGCATGCATTGCTGCATGCATGAGGCATGGTCTCATCAGCAGGGGTAGAGCCTTGACCTTTTTATTTATTCTTCATCTTGAATTTGACACTCATAATACAAAGCATGGGGCAGGCTGTTCTGCATGGATTTACTTTTACAGTGGAACATCCATAAACAAAATAAAGCCAGATAGCCCTTTATGGATGTCCAACACCTCAAATGTTAACATAAATTTTAAATGTTAACATTGTTCAGCACAGCAGCATAACTTGTATCACCTTTCTTGGACTGGACTGAGAGAAATCCTGATAGGGAGAAGATACAGAGGCCAGTAGTGTACAGTAGTGTTTTCTCTTACCAGAAATAGTAGGTCACTAACACTATAACTGTGTATTTCAAGTAAGGATAATAATTAAGCTGTCAGGCTACTTCTCACTGAAGGGCACTTCTTATATAATACTTTTGAAACTGGTGAATGTGATTTTAGAGTGCTCCAAAAATTGACAAGGGAAGAGGAATGGGAAGGCAAGGCAAGTCATGACAAGGAAAAGGTATGGTCCTTTAGTTAGAGTATTGATAGAGCAGCTGAGAGGCTGGATCAGTTCCTTTACAGTGCTGGGTTTGCTGTCCTGGTCAGTGTTTCATTTCCAGTTCAGAGGAACTTGGTTAGTGCTCAGTTTGGCACTATACAGCCTGTGGCCAAACCTGGGAGCTCCTAACTCTGACTGATATTGATAGTGAGCAAACAGCAAATAAATATTTGTGAGAGGACCATTTTTTAAAGGTAGTACAGGTTTTTGATAATCAAGTGCCCAATTTACTAAATTACTGTTCAGCTAATAGTTAAGAGTGTTTGTGTGGCAGAGTGTTGGGAAGATAAATGAGTTTGTCAGTGAGATGCTCAGATCGTCTCATTTGTTATTTTGCCCTCGTACATGGCACTTGATAGATGGCACACTGCTTTCTATGCAAATAGCTTCACCCTGGATAATTTGTATGTTTGTGTGTGGGAAGATGTATGGAAAAATGGTGGATTTTTTGGCATTTTAAATTACTGTTGGGGCAGTTCCGTCCTGCAGGTTGTGTTGGCTGAGGACATGGAGTTTTTCAGCCAGCACCACATGAAATGCCCAGCCTGCTGCAGGTTCTTCTTGCCATTCTGCTGTTCATTTTCTCTCTGACTTCCCTGCCAGTCCCTGTCTCCCTTGGGTTGCTGGCTGGGGAGAGAGCTCCACTTTGCAGCTTCCAGTGAGGATATGGAGGTGCCAAACAGAGCCCTCAGAGGATGCTTTTCATCTTCTGCCCCTTTCTCTTTTGCCTTAATGTCAGACCAAGTGGTAGATACAATGTGTTTGGAACAAGCCTAGAAGGACATGAACAGGCTGCCCTATGTCCCCTCTTTCCATTCTCTAAGTTGTTGCTAAGTTTTATGTGAACAGACCCTGTGCACACATTCTTTGTCTTTTCAGTGGGGCATGGAAAGTCTGACCAGCATTCAGCAAGGGAAAGAATCCTCACATCTCTGCTGAAGCAGCCATCTTCCCTTCCCCTCCTCCACACACATAATTTTAAAACAAATGTTCGTCTGTGATGCAAAATTTGCTAAAGCATCTGTTTCTTCCTGGGAGCTCTGGAAAAATATGATCAGTGTGATGAGTTTGTGTGAGTCTGCCTGGAAACTGTGTGTGTTAGAGGATGAATTCAATATGCAAATCTCCCAACAGCTCCTATTTATACCCATGTCGAGGTCCATATTGTCCCTCTTCTGTCTCTCCACCTCCCCAGCCAGTTCCTTGAGCAGTTGTTGTAGGCAGTACTGACTGCGAAGGGTGTGCTGCCATAAAGCAGCCAAAGGGAGCTCCTGGAAGGGCTCTGGTTTGTGTGGGCTCATCCCACAGATCCTCCTCTGTTCAGTCTCTGGCATTGAGTGAATCCTCAGAGCCACCCTGAGGAGCTGCGGAGCAGGAGGGCCTGAGGCTTATGGATGGCTTTGTCCCTGTTCAGGATGGCATCATGCAGGTGTGCAGGCTCCTTGTTCTGAGCTGTCAGTGTCTGAGTTACCCTGTGAGAGAGATTTTTCAAAGGTGTACTTAAGGTCATTATTAACTGTCCCTTTGGAAATATGAATATTTCCTACTTGTCTATAGATTTATTGACTAATTCACTGATTGGGGCATTTTGGAAGCTGGCACAGTCACTTGCTGAGAGTGAGCTTAGCACTCAGCAGCTGAAGAATTCCCATGAGTGGCAGTTACGAGGTCAACAGCAAGAGAACAACCCTTAATATTAATACTTTGTAAGCTAAGAAAACATGCTGGATTGGATGTTATTCTTTTTCTCATGTTATGTAGAAAGGGCTCCTTTTCCTAGCCATTTTCAAATGCTGGAGAAGAGCAATTGTTTGTGTAACAATCTGTTATTGTTAGCAATGTTCTTGCTTCTCTGCAGCACAACTGCCTTTATCCTTTAGAAGCAGTGGAAAATTATAAATGAAGTTAACAAGCTTCAGTCTAAAGTGAAAACTAAAGCTGTGGCTATATAACTCCTGTTGCATTCATTCTGGTCAGGGGTTTGTTTGTTTATTTATTCTCAGGGAAAAAGCATCTCTTTTCCTTGGCGTCCTGAGAACCAGAAACCATGACTGAAACTCAGCTGGAGTAGCCTATTTCAGAGCTCAGCAAAGAATACTACACACAGCATTTAGGGATATGGATAGCTTGTTTTCCTTATTTGCTTCCCAATCAGAAATTGGATGAACCTTCGGGATGCAGAAACAGGGAAAATCCTCTGGCAAGGAACAGAAGATCTGTCTGTACCTGGAGTGGAGCATGAAGGTACTGTGTGACTGCATTGTGCATTTGGGGCTGGGTGGTGCTGCATGTCTGGGTCTCCTGAGTTGCAAACATACCCCTGCTTTGAAGGACAGATGTCACCTTTGTCACTTGGGGAAATCATATCACCTCACTGTGCCTCAGATTTTCATTGCAAATAAAACAGGAACTGTCATCTCCATCAGAGGAACTTGGGGAATTAATTAAAACATACTCTGGCCTGAGATTAATGCCCATTGTACAAGGAATAGTTAAGATCTTATCTGGTGCACAGTTCACTCATCCATCTAGAAGATGGATGACTGCAAACTGTGGCAGATGCAGAGGAGAGCTATTAGGAGAAGCCACTGAAAAGATTACAGATGGGAGGGTGGTCTTCCTTGGGAGAAGAGACAAGAAAAGCAGTTCTTGTATGTCTCAGCTAGAAAAGAAATCTGAGGTAGGTAGGTTATGCTTAATAAGTAGGCTGAGAAGGGGGGGAGACATCCAACAAAGCAGGGTAATCTGATGGTGAATTAAAAGGTGTGGGAAAATGCATTTCTGCTACAGTCCTGCAGCAGAAGCAGTGAGGACAAACAGAATAATTGTTCTAAAATTAAATCCATATGTGTCTTAAAGTCATTATATAGTACTTTTGTGTATGTGTGTGTATGTTCTGTGGCCGTTTAGGGCAAATCACAGTCTAGACATAGCAAATGAAGAACCAAATATTTAGCAGAGTGAATAAAATACATTTTCTTTAAACAGGACTTCTATTTGCTTTTTAAACATGACTTCTATTTTATTTAAGTACAAGTTTCTTTATAAAATGAACCCTTATGTTTCAAATCATGATACTGTATTACTACTTTAATTTACTATTACCACTTAGATGAAATAAAAACAATATTAATGTGGTACTGGATTGCTGCCAAAGTCTTAGCATTAAACTGCCTTAAGTAGTAAAAATCACAGCCTGAGCACCTGAAACTAGAGTTAATCATCTAAACCAGCATTTGACAGCAGGAGCTTTTCCAGTCATCTCTATTCAGTGACAGGGCATTTGAAACTGGGAGGCAATTTGGAAGATGCAAATCTGTAAAGTTTGGTTTCTTCCAATATACAAGCAAATCTTGGGGTAAGCTGCTGAGGTGTAGCTCTTACAGAATCCCCACAGCCAGCTTTCATTCATGACATACAAATAGTCCTTCCATTATCTAAGTAAAGGTGTAGTTTAAAATGTAAAATCAGTTTGGCTAAGATAACTTGCTTTCTTCAAGGTCCCAAATATTTAAGGTAGCTTTATTTAAACAAAATGAAAACATAATTGTATTAATATTTTGATTGAATTTCAGTTTCTAACTAAAAGGTTGGACCCAAAATTACTTGTGAGTAAATAAGATATGTGTCATTCAACACTTTCTAATCTAATCAGCATTAAGCACCTGACTAAATGTATGTTAACTATGTAAGTGCTTAAATAAATGTGCAGGTATAGTACATCCTCAAGTTAACAAAAAGCACTAGTAAATTTAGGATTAAGTCTATGCTTATCTGCATCCCAGCATGTTCTAAAATGGATTTAACTGATGAGAATCAACCTTCCTTCTTTTCTACTTTTAATAGAAAAAAGAGAGAAATAAAAGTAAAATGAGCTTAAAATGAATAATTTCAATTAAAATTTTTCCTTGAGGGTATAAATGTAAATTAAAATGTCTTAAATCAGATGTTTAAAGACAACACAGTCCTACTTTTATTAAAAGTAACTATTTATTTGGTAGTTTTACAATGTTAAAGCAAACATTCTCAGGACTCTGTCTTGGGGATGAAAGAAATGAAATTACTAAATTGCAGAATAGTTTTAACAAGTCATTTTACACTTAACTGCAAAGGGATGTTCATCCACAGTTGTGTAGTCTGTACTGGTGAGAGCAGTAAAGGATGGTGCCATGCAGGTTTCTATGGTGCAGAAAATCCCATAAAAATAATTAGAGATCTTTTGCATTTAAAACTCTTGCCTTACACTTCTAATTTTCTTTTTAATCTTTTTCTTTTTTTTTTTCACCAAGCTGTTTACTTCTCCTTGGGGTAGGATGCTGGCTTACATTCCTTAAGCCTCCAGCTCTTGAGACTGGTGTCATATCAAGGTCCTACTCCATAGAACTGTAGAATTTGTCAACATTAGATAGATTTGCCTGGGGTTTGAGAGACTCCTGCATTTATTAAACACCAGCCTGCTCCCTGCTCATGGATGTTTCGATATGCCTTCCATTTTGGAACAGTTTGGCTCATAAAGCACATGCCAGCTGTCTTCCCTCTCCTCTTTATTTCTAAAAAATTCACATGAAACATTCTCTAATATGCAGGAATGAATTATGCACAACCACACCACTGAAGTATGACGGGTTTGGGAGATTTTTACTGGTTTGACTCCCCCCTCATATTCTTCTGATTAGGACTCTTAATCAGGCTCTCAAACTGTCCCTTCTCTTACTCCTCCACCTCTAAAAAAAATAATCTTGTGAAATATCTACCGGGTACAGTTTGTCACTTGCTGTTGGTGTCTCACCCATCGCAAGAGCCCAGAAACCTGGATTGTCAAATTGCACTCTTAAACCTTCCAGTGTGGTTCTGGCTTTACAGCCTGGGCAGGTCTCAGTGTTAAGGAAATAGGCATTTACTTCTACAGGACACTTCCCAGAGCTCCGAGATGGCTGAGGAAGTGCTGCTGAGCTGAGAAACACACGTTTGTGGTTTGCTCTGGGAATGCACAGTCTGAAAGGGAAGGAAAAGTGAGAAGGGCTAAGAAGCTTGGTGTGCTAAGCAGCTCTTTGGCTGCCAGTGATCTTCAGCACAATTCTTAAAGTAAAAATTTAAGTTGCATCTTATATTTCAACTTGAAAAATTATGGGGTTTAGTAAAAAACAACTAAGAACCAGGAGTCTGGTTCTGAGAGATGAGTATTGTATCCCTGGTTCTGTCATAAACTTCATTCTTGGCTGTGGGCAGGGTACTTAAGGTATTTGCATCTTGGATTTCACTCTTGCAAATGTAAAAACAAATGTCAAAACAAAGTCCTTTGTGCTTGCATTTTTCCTGCTGCTATGATCTTATATTAGTCCTAGTCATTATTTCCAAGTATAGAATAATAGTACCTGCAGAAGCTGGATTTTATTGTGTCCAAATAATGCTTCTTTATCTGTTTCACAGCTCGAGTTCCTAAAAAAATCCTGAAATGCAAAGCAGTATCTCGGGAGTTAAACTTTTCCTCAGCAGAACAAATGGAAAAATTCCGTCTGGAACAGAAAGTTTATTTCAAAGGGCAGTGTCTAGAAGGTATGGATGTGCTCTGTGTGCTGCAACTCAGGGACTGACCCCCAGCAGGGCCAGGATTAGAGTGACTAAAATGGGTTGAATGTGGTGATTTTAATTTTTCAGAGTAGCACTGAAGCTCTCATCTTGTCAGGACTAATGGGCCACAGTATTAAGGATAGCATTTCATAAGTGTATTAACACTTTGTTATGTAAGCAAAAAAGCTGGGTAATCATGCCTGAGGGCATAAATCCACCACAGGCTGCCTGAGGCAAGGAAACAGGCTATTTCAGAGTCAGCTGTTACTGGAATTCCTGGGTCTTCCTCAGAGTGCCAGGTTGGAGCCTCTGGTTTACCTGGGTTACAGCAGTGCCAGTGACCCCACAACTGCATCTCTGACCCCCCTCACTGCAGTGCTGCTCTTAATCTGGGCTGGAGGAGGAGCAGATAAAACATTGAGCTCCATGTCCTTTGGGCAACCAGTTGCACACTTAACCTCAGCTGGATCCCAGGATGTCTGCAAGAGGAGGAGGGTGGTTTCCCTGTTCCCAGTTAGGTGTGTTGAAATGTTCACCAAATGCCACGGAAGTGGTGTGACCTCATCAGTACCATCAGCTATTTTAGAAAGGGAGTATGTGCTCTAAGAGGAGGGCAGGGTTCAGTGCAGTTTAAGCTGTACAAAGTAATTTAAATGTAAAATGTTGGCAGCCCAGCAGGACAGTTTAGGGAGTTCCCCAGCATCTCAGGTGAAAAGCAAAAGGACCATTTGTGAACCCTTTGTGAATTTTCTTCTTTTGAATGCCTCTAGATTTTTTATTTTTTTTTTTTACTTTGCAGAATGGTTCTTTGAATTTGGTTTTGTGATTCCTAACTCCACAAACACTTGGCAGTCCTTGATAGAGGCAGCACCTGAATCACAGATGATGCCAGCTAACGTTTTAACGTGAGTGCCTTGGGATCAGAGTCTGAGAGCAGGCAAAGCAAAAGCAGTGTGTGGCATTTCCTTGGGGGCAGCGGTGGGAAGGAGAAGAGGGAACTGGTACCAGCTCTGAATCACCTCACTGCTATTAGTTGTTGAGAGATAAAAGGGGTTAAGCCAACCTCATTACCTTCCTTCCCATAGGTCCAATTTGCATTAATATAGCAATAAAGGTTTGGAGAAAGTGAAACTGATTATTTAATAAAGTTGCTTAATTTTTTTGGAAGGTGAATCGTGAAAGGATTTTAAAATGTTTTACAACTTAATACCGGTTATATCCAGGGGGAAAAAACCCAGCAGATTTTTGGGCCATTTTAAAATCAGCTATTGATCATTGACTCTTGTCCAAGGTAGTTCAGTTCATGCAATATATAACCTGTAGTAGCTGCTCTAGTGTTTGTTTCATCACTGTAACATTTTGCTGAGCTTTGTGTCTTTAACATTGGCTTATACACATTTAGTGTATATGCATATATACACATTTATATACACTATGCACAGAGTTGTATCTGGAGCTAAAATACCTTTAACAGGTAGGAATCACTCATTTTACAGTCAACTGTAGGAAGATTCACACAGCCTCCTCACGAAGTCTGCTCCTGGCTCCGTGTGCACATGGGCTCCTGAGCAGGGCAGTGATGCCTTGGATGTGTCACAGTAACACGTGCTGGGCATTGCTCAGTGTGGGCAGCCAGGCTCCAGCTTTGGGGGGATGATGGAAAAGGCTCCTGGAGGGAGGCTCTTGGGAAGGGTAACCATCCTCCCTGCAGTGCTGGATGGGTGCTGGCAAGCACACAAGGAGAGCACTGCCAGAAACAGAAGGATTTGGGAACCCTGCTGCCAACAAGAGGCAGACAGGGAGCAGCCAGTCTCACCACAAGGTCACTGTGTCCTCTGGAAGATCTCCCTCTCCAGCATTTTCCCTCTCATTCCCTGTCTGGAGCAAAGCCAGTCGCATAGAGAAGGCACCGGGATGGGAGCTACCGTCACTGATTCCCATTCACAGCACGTTTCAAAGAGAGCAGGCTTGGAGGAGAGCACCAGTGTTCCAGTAGTGCTCCTGGCACAGCCTGCTCAGAACCTTGGAGGTGCTGCACACACCCTCAGCTCCCAGAGCTGGGCACTGTCGGTACAGGAGGAGCCAGATTTGGGAGGCAGAATAAAGAAACAAAGACATCTGACAAGTTGCTTTTGATCATCTCAGGAATTCAAGACATTTTCAGGACTGGAAGTCAGGAGAAGTTAGTTTTCAAATGACCTTGAGGATTTTCCAATGTCCCATTTGTTCCCTGAAGTATGTCCGCTTGCAGTGGGGAGCCCAGGTCTCTCTCTCCTATTTATAGAGGTATCCTAAAGTCATTCTTGAGGCTTTTCAGTAGAACCCCCCAGCCCAAAGAAATCCAAAGGGGAATTTATGGCCCAAAGAAGTCATCATTTTACAGCTGCCAAGATTTGGAGAGCCCCATATTTTCTGATATTCCCAAAGACCTCATGTTTGTCTTGGTGTTTCCAAACCAGGAGAGAATGGAGATGTGATACGTGGTGCTAACCAAGGCACTGTGCATGAAGAGTTCCCAAGATGACCAAGTATCAGATTGAGGACATTGCCTGACATTTAAGTTCAAGCGTTGTCCACACCACAGCAAAACCTTACACTCTTAGCAGGTCCAGTGTTAGAGACACCAAGAGCCACAGTGGAAGTAGAACTGCTGCTTTGTTTTCCAAGATCCAGGTTGTTTAGATAAGGTCAGATCACACTGCTTAGGTGTCCAGGTGTTATAATGGTCCCAGAGTTCTAATTTTATGTATCAAAATCTCAGAAGTCAGCAAGTTAAATCCCCAGAGCTTCTGTCACACCCAAATCCACATTTCCATTGCCGTTTGTATAAAAGATGCTTGTGTCTTTGCATTTAAGCACTTCTTTAGGGAAATGACATGTTGGTTGATGTAGCTTGCTCAGCAGTAGAGGACAGAGAAGGAGAATAAAAAAAAAGAATTCCCATTGGTTTTCACAATTCCTGCAGCAGACAGGGGCCTAAAGGTGCTGGGACTGCTAGTTTATTTTTAGCAGTAGGAGTGAGCAGGAGTTTGCTGTCTGAGCACTCTGCAGCCTGAGCAGGACTGTGCTCAGACAGGGGAGGGATGGGAAGAACATTCCACACAGGAATGTGTTTGGGAGAGTCCTGAGTCCTGACTGACCCTGACCAGGACAGTGCTCACTGTGCGCAGCTCCAAACCAAAGGGATTGGGCTGTGGGGTGGTCAGGGTGTGAGTCCAGGCTTGTGAGAGCATGGAGAGGAGCAATCACTGTCCATGCATCCTTCTAATGCATCTTCTTTCTCCTGCTTTCCTCCTGCAGTGGTAATGTTATTATAGAAACCAAATTCTATGATGACGATCTTCTCGTAAGCACTTCCAGAGTGAGACTTTTCTACGTTTGAGATGGGGCTTTTTGGAGCTGTTTTAGTTTTCCTCCATACAGTTCTTGGTGCAGAACCCCCCCGACTATCCAGTGGAAGACACTCCTGTAGGCAGTGACCCTGGGGACCAGCTCAGCGTGGGTTGTGACCTTTGCCCATCAGTTCTTTTGCTTTCTTCTCTGACAAGACCAGACCAAATCCTCAGAGACGGGGCCATCTGCTTAGCGATGCCCTCAGGAAGAGAGGCTGTCTCTGAACACAGGCAAACGATGGTCATGCAGAACCAATACTGTAAATTTATGTTAGTCTCATCCTTTCTACTTCTCTGGACCCTGGTATAATCTCCCATTTCCACTCACACCAAACTCTCAATGCTTTTATTTTGGGGTTAAGTTAATCTTTTCATTTTTCTCATGTTGTAGATTTTTATCCTTTCGCTGGATTTCTGTGTAACTGGTCCACACATCCTCTTACCCCAAACTTGTAAAATAGACTGTGATATCACCTAATGTAATTAAAACAAATTTCTCAATTAAAACATTCCTACCGTCCAAAGAAGGGAAAAAATGTCAGTTTTGTGTGTTTTCCTTTCTGTTACAAAAATGTACCTCAGCAGGCACAAACTCCCATCACTCAAGCCAGCAGCAGAACAGGGCTTTCCACTGCTCTGCCCCTTCCACAAACCCCACCTCTGTTCTCTTCCTCCAACTGGCTACATCAGAAAGGTGTCCTGACTTCTCTGACCAAGGCTTCTCCTTGGCCTCCCCTCTGTCTGTTAATCCCTTGGGGCTGATTGTCCTCTTGTCACCGGTTTCTCGAGCAGCACTGCACACTATTCTGCTTTTCCAAGTGCCTGGGGACACTCAAGCCCCTCTGGAAAACCCATGTTCCCCTGAGCCCAGCAACATCACTCTCGTGCTGGGCTGGGCTCCCTGGAGCTCCACTGGGGCTGCAGTTGCTGACACCAACACTCCCCACATGTGGAGGCTTCAATGACACACAGCAGCACTTTTCCTGTGACAGATTTCTCCAGCCCTGCTGGCACTTTTCCCTGCAGTGTGTAATCAGCTCTAGCACGTGGACATTGTGGGAAGGGGCATCTTCAGCTGCTGCTCCTGAACATCACAGGCAGCTGACCCGATGCCTTGGTCAGCCTCTCCTGTTGCTGGGTTTGAGATCCTCAGAGCCACAGAGAAATGAAAGGCATCATTTCACATCCTGGATTCAGCCACTGGGTGTGTGTGGGAGGGATACAGCGTAAATATTGTTTAGGGGGTTTGAAGTTGGACCATTAATCCCCATTAGCCATGACAGCAACTTTCTCACCAGACCTCACTGATGGATCCCAGCCTGGGGCACCCGCAGGGCAGAGTCGTGTCAGCAGTGTGATCCATCCTAGGCCAGCCTTCAAACAGAGACATCAACCAAAACTGCACTGGGCACGAACGACAGCCAGTGAGGGTGGGACCTCTGTCCGAGAGGAGACACAAAGGTGTCCAAAAAGGAAAAATAACAAAGGTTGAAAGTCTTGAGAGCAGGTGCCTTTGTGTTGTAAGGCAGACACCCTGCTAGACCCACAAAGGAGGTGTCCAGCAGAGACAGGGAGCAGGCACCGCCTCTGCCAAGCTCAGCTACAGCCAAGGACTGACCCAGAGCACAGGGACAGATGCTCTCAGTGGGTCTGAGTCTACCCTGCTGCCTTTCCTTCTAATGGCCAATCATATCCTGGGCTGCATCCAAAGCAGCACAGCCAGCTGGTCAAGGGAGATGATTCCCCCCCTCTACCCCACTCTCGTGAGACCCCATCTGGAGTGCTGCATCCAGCCCTGGGGTGTCAGTAGAGGAAAGACACAGACCCGATGGAGGAGGTCCAGAGAAGGCCACAAAAATGATCAGAGGGAAGGGTTGGCTTGCCAGTGAAGACGGGCTGAGACAGCTGTGGCTGTTCAGCCTGGAGAAGGCTCCAGAGAGACCATTTTGCAGCCTTCCAGTACTTGAAGGGGCCTGTAAGAGATGGGAACAGACTTTTTAGTAGGGCCTGTAGCTATAGGACAAAGGGTGATGGCTTTAAACTCAAGGAGGGTCAATTTAGATTAGATATAAGGAGGGAATTTTTTAGGGTGAGGGTAGTGAAACACTGGAACAGGCTGCCCAGATCAGGTCAGATCAGTGGATCAGCACCTGACCTGGTTGGAGATGTCCCTGCTCCTGGCAGGGGGCGTTGGACTAAGTGACCTTTAAAAGTCCTCTCCAACCCACATCATTCTGTGAGACAAGCTGTGAATTCCCACACCCACTTAACCTCCCCAGCGCCTGCGGGACGCGCTCCCTGCGGGGCCGCTCACGCTGGAGGCTCCGCCGGGCTTCAAGTGGCCACCGACACGCGTGGCTGAGGCTCCCGCGGGGTGAGCAGCCCTGGGAGAGGGTCCCGGAGGGACGCGGGGCCTGAGACGGCTCAGAGGGGCCTCCGGAGCCCGGGCCGGCCCAGTTGGCCCAGGCGGAGCTGGCGGGCCCCGCTACCACGGGTCACTGCCGCCCTCCAGTGGCTCCGTGGGGAATAGCCGGGAGCCGCTCACCCGCTCCTGGTCCTGAGCAGCCTCCCCCAGAACCCGCCCGGGGCCGGCATCAGCCTCCCTGAAGAACCGCAATGGCAAACGGCGGGGCCCTAGGGCAGGGGTGACACTGGGGTCTGAGCAGCCACCACCCAAAACTCAGGCAAAGGGCCCCGGGGTGCTCAGAGCAGGAGCCCGTTCTTGGCCCAGGCAGCTGCAGGTACCCTTCCCTGTGAGGCTGATGGGATTTGGGAGCCCTGGGAGAAGGGGCAGGAGACACGGGCATGTCCCATGCCCAGGGCCCAAGCATGGCACAGTCAGATCTTGGCTCCCTTGCATGGGACAGCAAAGGTGCCAGTGAAGGAAAAGTGGGGCTGGAAAGCGAGAGAGGGGAGCAGGAGGTCAGGGGTGCATGTGTCACCACTGCCACCAACTATCCGTGTCCCTGTGACAGTTCTGGCTGCAACCTGAGGGCAGCCTCATGCCACTCTCTGCGAAGTTTGGAGGTCACAAGTGAGTGCAAGGACCAACACAGCAATTCCTCCTCTTACTTACTAAATAAGTTCCCATCTGGAAGTTCACAGGCTTGGCAGGCATCTCTGGGCCACGAAGCCAGGTCCACGTGCAGGGCTCTGCACGAGGGAAAAGCTCCGTGGTGGAAGAGAGGCAACTTTGGCAAGGGCAGGACCTGGCGAAGGCCCCTGAGGAACCTCTCATTACGCAGGACCTTGCCCAAAGCTCAGGCCACTCACAAAACCCCTGGCTCACTTGGAGCTGCTGCCTCCAGGCACTTGCTGGAGCCTTCCCGGCCAAGCAGCGCTGGCGGGTTCGGCAGCCACAGCTGCGAGTGAATCCCAGCCGGGGGCCGCCACCTTCCCGGCCCGCTGTTCGCAGCTGGGGTGTTCCGGCCTCGGTAGCTCCTATGGCGGGCTCCGGTGCCTCCCGGCCGCTGGCACACGCGGGGCATTTGCTTCTGCGAGAGCCTCGGGACAAGGAACGTGCTCGGGAGGCTGCTCCCTGCCAGCTGGAACGTCGCCTCAGGGGACTCGTCCCCCACCTGGGAAGGGCTGTGAGCCGCCCTGGCAGCCTTGGAAACCTGGCGGCAAGAGCAGAGCCTGGCACGCAGTCAGGGGCCACAGAGGCACGTCGGAAGCGGAGAGAGCTGTGCACAGCTTGGGGGGCTGGCACACAGAGATTTGGGGTGAAGCTCCATCCTCACTACCCTCCAGCCATGTCTCGGCCTGGGAGCACTCCAAGCCGGGCTGCTGCGCAGCGAGGGAGGAGGGTGATGCACAACAGCCTTTTGGCTTCACGAGAGCTCTCTGCATAGTTTTGGGGTCCATCACACCATAAGGCTCCCTGAAGCACTGCTGATGGCAATGGAACCACCCCACGATGGGCTGCAGGGCTGGCTGTGGAGCAGGACCCTGCACTGGGTGTGTGACAGACTCTTCCCTGTGTGCTGCCATGAAGGTGAGGGGAACAGGGCCGGCTCCTCCTCTCCACGGCAAGCACCAGGCTCTCACATCCTCAGCGCCCATTGCCAGCAGCCCTCCAGGCTGTCACCCACCCCGGCTGCTGTGGGAGCCTCAGCTGCCCGCCCGCCTGGCAAAGCCACTGGCGCTCCCGCTGGCTTTGCCCCAAATCTGCCCCGCCCAGTCAAGGCTCAGGCGGGCAGCAGAGCCATCCTAATGTGGTTAATGAGCTGATTCATGAAAGTTGCTGCCGAACAAAAGGCGCACAAACAGCCCAGGGCCACGTTATGTTCGGTGTCTGCTTTGCTACTCTTACCTTCCCGCAGGTGCCGGTGGCACGGGCAGGCGGTGGGCAGGGCGTGGGGACAGCGAGCAGAGAGCGGTGGCAAGGGGCAGCAACGGGGTCAGCAACATCTCGTCCCATCTCACCCAGTGCCATCCAGTTCAGCAGCACTGGGAGGAGACAGGAGGCCTAGGAAGGTCTGAGTCCCTCTGCTCCTTTTTGGGGGGCACAGATCCCGCCCCTGGGCTGCCAAATCAGAGCAGGCAGAGCCCGAGCAGGCAGAGCCCGAGCAGGCACTCAACCACTTGGACACAGGGGTTTCCAAGTGACTTGAGCACAGTTCCATCTCTCCCTAAGGAACAGGAGGAAGACAGCTGGAGCAAAAACAGGATTCAAAGCACCCTTTTTCCGGTCCAAGGTGTCCAATTCCTCCTGCCCTAGGGAGCCTCTGGTCACCAGCCCCCAGTGCTACAGGGCCTGGGTGCAATCCCTGTTGGGGCTCAACAGCTGCCTCACCCAGTGTCAGTCTGACATCCACATTCACAGCAGTACTCCAAGAAAGGGGCCAACCATCACCACGGCCCCTTTGGAAGAGCATTCCATTCTTATGGCATCCAGCTCTGTGCCAAAATCCTTCCTGCACCACTCCCCCTACACCAAAATCCTGCCTGCTCTCCCAGCGCCTCAGTGCCAGGCAGGGAGAAGAGTGGCAGACACCCAGAAGGGGTGACAAGCTGAGACAAGCAGGGGACACAGAGCAAAGGGACGAGAGGACAGTGTAACAGTCCTGGTGTCCCCAAAGCCAGGCTGGAAAGGTCTGACACTGTGCAAAATGGGAATGTGCAAAAGGGGAACAGTGACAAGTTGTGGGAAGGGATCACGCTCTCACCAGGTATGGAAGATGGGCCCCAGGAGCAGAGCCCGGATGCAGGAGTGACGTGAAGGCCCTGAGGGTGAGGGGCTGACAGAGCAGGAGCCACCTGGCTGATAGAGAAGCAAGTGTTCCAAGGAGAGGGCAGAGGCCCAATTTCCATGGGAGGAGGTGGCAAACCCAGCAGCTGAGGCCAGATACATTTGGCTCAGGAACTGGGAACGTCTGCGCCCCTTGATGTTTCCCGGAATCCTTGCAGGAAATTCCCTGGCACAGAGCAGGAGCACGGGGGAGGTAGTTCCGGCTGCCCCGGGCCAGCAGCCACGCTGTGCCGCCTGTTCATGCCCATCACCACCAGCCTGGCTGGCTTTCCTGGCAGGTTGGCCTTGGCAGCACGACCCAGGACGCGGGACAGCCTCGGCGTGTCCCCGCGGCGCTGCCGCGGCTCTCGGGGGCAGCGCGGGCCTTCCCCATCGCGCAGCGCTAGATGGTGCTGCAAGACAGCGCTGCTGCCCGGCCGCACAGCGCGGCTGGCCGGGCGGGGAGGACGCTGCTTCTGGTCACCGCCTCGGCCGGGGCCCCGGGAGAGCCACCGCGGGCCAGCTCGGGCCGGCCCCACAGCAGGCAGGCTGGTGGGTCACCCGGGATGGGACGTGCCACCAGCTGAGCCCCAGGAGAGGAGCGGCCCTACCCCTGGGCTGGACTTGCTGCTCCGCGTGCCAGCCCGGAGCTGGGATGAGGGGTCCCAGCAACTCCACAGGCACCGACACCTCCGGGCCTCACGCCTGCCTTCATCCCTCTTTCGACCATGCTCCTGCCAAGCTGGGGATGCACAAGTCCCCAAGGCTGCAGCAAACAGGCCGGTGGGGCTCCCCATGGCAAAGCACAGTCCCCAGCCTTTGCTGGGGACCTGTCAGCTCTGAGGGGTGCCCATGGCCATCCCACGGAGCTGCACAGAGTGCAGGGAGCACCAGCTCTAGTCCCTGCCTGGGGACAGGTGTCCCATGCTCATCTCTTCCCATGGCTCATCTCTTCCCATGGCAGAGTCCCACAGTCCCGCTCCTGCCTGCTGCTCACTTCCCCAGATGCTGCTCCAGAGCTGCAGCCTTGTTCCACAGTCCATCCCAGGGATGGAGCTTTAGGCTGGGGGTGTCCCCAGGGAAGCAGCACATCCTCACCTTGGGAGCAGGGATAAGGGGGATTAGCCCCAAGATGGGAAACCAGCCAGCCCCTGCAATTGTTACCATTTGGTTCAACCAAAATTGCTCTGCAGCCTGCACTGCACCATCCCTGCAGGGGCTGCACCCCAGGCAGTTGCTCTGAGCCCTTGTGGGCCCTCAGGGCCTCACTTGGTAGCAGAGACAACCCAGTGCAGGCTCTCCAGCCCCATGCAGGACCACAGTCCCTGCCACTCCAGACAGGGCATTTAGAGCCACATCCCTTCTCTGCCTGTGGATCCAGGGTCTGGCAGTGCCCTGCTCCTGGACAAGGAGCAGGTGCCTTGTTTTTGCCATGGGTCATTGTCCCCCTCAACGTGGCCTGTGGCTCACATGCCACTGAGCACTGGGGCCTCCAGCTTTGGGCACAAGCTGCAGCCTCCCTCACACCTCCTGCCCTGAGCCCTGACGTAGGGGTGCTGCTTCCCAGCTCCCTGAGGGAGCAGGGCCAGGAGCCTGCTCTGCCTGCAGCTAAGGAGAGGAACCCAGGGAGATGCCCAGGGCAGAGTGAGCTGGAGGACCCACATCCCCATCCAACACCCAAGCAGAGCCCCTCGCCTTCAGGCCTCTCTCTGGGTAGGAAAGGACACATGTAAAGATCCCATCCCTGTGGGTTCTCCAAGAACAAATCAGGTTGTGCTTTCTCAACCCCCAGCTGTTCCCTTGCACTGTGCTTTCTTACAAAAGGAATGCAGGATCCTCTCCAGGCCCACATCTGCTCTGAAGGACAGCACTGGACGCTTACTCCAAGGTCTCTTCCTGGCCCACACACAGCACAGCACTGTGGGTGGCCTCTGTGCCCACCAAGCTCTGCTTGCCCACCACCCCTCCCTCTGGGGCTCCCCAATCATCCATGAACAGGAATCACAGCCCTCAGCAGGGTTTGCAAAGCTGAGGGTCTCTCTCAGCTCTTCCTTCTGTTCTCCTGCCCTTTGGAGAGGATCAGCTCAGCCAGAGAAGATGGAGCAGCCACGGGCACAAGGATGGAGGATTCACAGGGTCTGCACAGGAGGAGCTCCAGGCACCTCAGCTCTGCTCCCTCTCCAAGGCTCCTACCCCAGAGGGGGAAAGGATTGAGGTGGTGGCCCCAAGAAGACCTGGCAGTGGGGGTAAACATCCAGCTGGGTTCCAGAGCTCAAGGACCTCTACTGGGCTGGGGACAGCCAGGTCCCTCCAACTGCCAAGTCAGGGCCCAGGGACAGAACTGCCCCAGCTCACTGAGGGGGACAGGCTGTGGGGACACAGCAGCCAGGAATGAGACAGGAATGAGATGTCCCACATCTGCTCTTCAGCCTGGGCTGTCTTCCCTGCCCACACCAGGCAGCTCTTGAGGCAAGTGCACAAACATTCCTGAGCCATTTAGGAGGCACATACTTGTTGGGTTGAGCCATCATTGGTCAAGGCCCTGGGCTTCCACAGCCTGCTCCTGAGGGGTCTATTCCAATGGGACACCTTACATCCTGAGCCAGGTGGCAGTTGCTCCACCACAGGAGCAGCTCTTCATGTCTATTTTCAACAGCAACCACTCAAAATTGCTTCTGTGTTTGTGAGCTTGAGGAATCACACCTGGAAGGCAGTTTCACTCATCAGTCTCTTAAGTTGATGCCAATTATTTGCCCAGACACAAACTGCACCAGTAACCAACCCCAGCCTGTGTCTTGCTTGCAGTCCAAGCCCTGCATTCCCCACAGGCAGGTTCTCCACCGAGCCCCCAAGGTGCTCCAAATTTCACGAGGGTTGTCAAGACGCAACAAGAAGTTTTGGATGAGGCTAACCAAAAGCTACAGCTGGTGCAGGACAAATTACCCACTATGGGCAGGTCAGGACTGGAGGCAGCTGTGCCAGCCCAGGCTCAGTCCAGTTGTTCACAGGGCATGGGCTCAGCCCCAGTGGTTCTGCTGGCCGTGACCTGTGGCAGGACAGCTCCACTGGAGTGATGTGCATCAGGCCAACCCCATGGGAGTTGCTCTCAGTCCACCTGGTTGTTGAGCTGCACAAAGGTGGCTTCAGCTGAGGTCCAGACACAGCAGAGTCCTTGGGAAGGACTGCCCTTGGTTCAAGTGGCCACTGGCGCACATTGGCACAGCCTGAGTCCCTCCTGGCGCATACGAGGCTCTCCTGATGCTCCCTCCTGCAGCTCTCCCGATAATTCACGTGGGAGCCACCTCACCCATCTTCAGAGGTCAGCAGCCAGCCAGCACATCTCAGGACAGCTTCATCCACTTGCCTCCACAGTCTCCAGGACCAGTGTGATCAGCAGCTCAAGCAGGATTCGGCTCCCTCATGACATGCGGTGTCTGCAGGCGAGGGGCAGCGCTGGCAGTTCTGCTCTGCAGGGCACAGCTGAACGTGTGACCTGTGACACAGCTCTGGGTGAGGGCCCCAGCACCGCTCGGTGCCTGAAGGCACACGATGGCTGCATGCTCTTCACCTTCTGTCCTGTGGCATCAGCCCCCACAGAGCCCAGCTCTGGCCTCCAGGCAGAGCTGGGATCATCTCCTGAACATCTGAGGCAGGTGGGACTCTCCGTCTCCCAGTGGGCAGACCCTGGCACAAGGCCAGCTCCTCAGGAAGACCATCTCCAAGATCTTCACAGGCACTTTCAGCTGGCACGACTCCTGAAAGCCTTCTCCTGCTGGGGGGACCTGCTGCTCCTGGTCCCTGTCCCAAGACATTACCCAGGTGAGCAGTCCCTGAAGCATTTTGGATTCACTTGGCCCCTGTGGCATTGGGCACCAGAAAACCACCGTGTTTCACATACATCCTTCCAGGACCCTGCAGGTGGGAGCCTTTTCCAGAGGAACCACCTTCAACAGGACCTCAACCCCTCCATCCTGGGCTGACCCCAAGTGCTGGCACAGCCCAGGAGCTGAAGGGCCTTTATAGCTCCTGGCAGGGTGTGGCTGCCCCGATTAGCTGGGACAGATGGCAGGCAGCAGCTCCTGATTGGCTCAACACAGTCCCCCTCGCGCTGTGATTGGTGGGCTGCTGCTGCAGGGGCTGAGGCAGCAGCAGAGACAAGTGGCAGCACGTGGTTGGCTGTGGTGTAGTGCTAGGTGGCAGCACACGATTGGTCAGACCAGCGTGTTGCTCGGTTGTGATTGGTGGAGGCAGCATGAGGGAGGAAGAGCCAGGTGGCAGGACAGGATTGGCTGGTTGGCTGAGCCGCCACGTGAGGATTGGCTGGGATCCCCGTGAGGATCCATGCTCTGTGCTGTGCCCCAGCCCCAGCCCTGGCACCACCAGAGCACCCCCAGGGTCATGGGGTGCGTAGGGGCAGCCAGAGCCACTGGGACCAAGCCACGAGAGGGTAGAGAGGGGGTGCAGAAACACCAGGGCATGTGGGGGTGAGGAAGTGGGGCTTGCCCTCTGCATCACCACTGGCTGCAGGGGCTCGCAGCAGCCAGCTGTAGACCAGGAGCTGTAGGGCTGGGGGTCACTGACCTGCCCACACACCCCTGGCTGCTCCATGCCCCTCCCAACATTAGTATGCCCACCTCAGAGGCTGGGGACAGCCTCCAGTTTTACCCCACACTTAATGGACCCTGTGACCCAAGACCAGCAGGTTTTTGGGGGCTGCAGAGCACACAAGCCCTTCTCTGCAATGGGGACAGCAAGGCCACTCCTCCCCCACTGTTCCCCCTCTCCACCTCCTGGGCCCTCACACCAGCTTTGCATGTGCAGGGTCCCCACGTTTCAGGGACACCTGGAGCCAGCTCTTGTCTACCCCTTCTGCAGCTGCAGAAGCTTATTTGAATAATTTGCCTTGCAAATCTACAAATACCAGCTTGAGTATTGCACCGTGAGCACCCATCCCATCAGGATGCAGGAGCAACACACGGGGCAGCCATGGTGAGGACACAAGGATTTGGATACCACTCCCAGCACTGTGCAACAAAGCCCCACCCAGCAGCACGGTGCCACTGAGCAGCACCGTTTGCTACTCTCATAATGTCCCATCCCATGGGAGGACTGGATAACCAAACCTAGTGCTGCCTCCAGCCCTGCCACAAGCTCCCCCCACCCAGGCAGGGCTGGATGGGGCCTGTGCATGAAGGCGGTAAATCTGATAAGCTATCAGCCAGCACCACTATTCTGTGGATAATTAAGGTGTAAATGCAGAATAAGTGACCTGGCTGCTCCTGGGGATCAGGAGAGGCTGTGACCCTCGCAGCCAGTGCATTAAACACACATTGGTTCCTCTTTTTTTTTAAAAAAAAAAAGTAAAATATGAATCATGTCCCAGCATCTGAACAGTGACTGCTGGGATTGCAGTGTGAGAGGAGGAAACGAGACCATCTGGTGAGGCTTTGGCACAGCCTGGATCAGTAGGGAAAGGGGACTCCCTGGAGCCAGGGTGAGGGTTTGGGAGCACAGATACAAAGCAGGTTCTTGCAAACGAACTCCACACACCTGGCAGAGCAGGCTGAGCTTTTCCAAGCTCCAACACCCTGCAGGAAGGAGGAAAAATTAGTTGGAAGGTTAGGAGCAAAGCAGCAGAGGCTAAGGCTAAATTACAGCCATTTTGGTTTGTTAGAGCGCACAGACAAACCTGAGCCTGTCTCCCCCAAGTCCCACTACCAAACCTTGAACTTGACCCCCCAGAAATTGCTGGGTGACCAGTGCAGGCTGGAGCATCCCCCCAGGACCAATTCTGGTTGAATCCAATCCCTGCGGACACTGACTCCTGCCCCACTGCCAGCAACACTCAAACAAGCCCCAAGGGAGGGAGGCATTTACACAGCCTGAACCATCCCTACCCCACAACCAGGGGTCAATCACCTGCAGCAGATACTGCAAGGAAGGATTTTGGGGATGGGGTTCTCACCCCCACTACATAAGCCAAACAATCCCCAACAAATTTGGCTGCAGACAGAATTGCTGAGCAAACCATACCCAGGCCCCCACACTCCCTGTCCACCTTTCCCAGTCTAACCCATCCCTACCTCTTGCCAAGGGCAGCCAGAGCATGCAGGATCATGCAGAGGCCATGCTGGGGACACTGGTGCAGCTCTCCACAGGAACACAGCCATGGAAAGACACTGCCTCCCCAACCACCACAGCAGCAGGGGGACAGCACAGCCCCCAGACCCTCCCCATCAACACCCTGCACCCCTCTCTCTCTTCTCAGCCCAAGTCCAAAGCAAAGAAAGAAAGGAGATAAGGAAGGGAAGAAATAAATAAAAAACGAAAACAAATGAAAACTAAAACAAAAAGCAGCAGTTGGGAGGCAGCCTTGTTAGGACAACTCAGCAAAATAAAATTCCGGTNAGAAGGGGGTGTGTGAGGGAAAGGGGGCTGCAACGGGAGTCCCAAGAGGAGACCCAAGGGTGAAGAGGATGCGCTGGCCTTTTTTGTTGGTTTCTTTTCCTCCTTATTTAA